>CM058042.1:62389922-62407509 GCA_030169165.1 Centaurea solstitialis | reverse complement strand
ATTCTTTTCTCACTAATATATATATAGATGTATTTATCTATAACTATATATATATATTATCTAAACTAAAGAAAAGAAAAACAAAGAAGAAATTGGTTGATATGCTTGCTTTTCTACATGCCTTTCATACGATACATACATACATTTATATAGAGATGAGGTGCATGTGCATGTGCCATGCACATTCCACCTTGGGCTCCAAGGTTTTGCCAGCATATTGCCAATCAAGAATTAACTGTGTACTTCATGTACTCGGTCTTCTAGAAGCTCTAGTTGTCATCCATTCAATATTGACATATGTGTTAATAACTAGTGGGTGGAATTGATTCTTGACTCCATGCATTAGTCACTTGTACATCGTGCTTGGTGAGTTGTACAACATCCAAAAGAAAAACCGTTATCGTTTTTCAACACTCCACCATGATGTGCAAATCACCTAGCGAATCCAAAGCACGAACCGAATTCACAAACACGAACGAATAGCTGATAGAGATTGTCACAAGGTAACAAAAAGGCATTTTTGACCGTGACGAGCTTCGGCTCGGCCATTACCCGTCAAAGCCAAAAAGCATAAAAATCCTCAAGTGAGCAATCTCAATAAAACAAACGGGTTAGCAACCTAAAACACGTAACAAGTAATAACTCCCCAAAGATGTCCTATGGTCATCTGTGGTAATACGTTCTCTCCTCCACCAAGGTGCCAAACGGCACTAACACAAACGGAGCTGGATCAAGTTTGAGCAATGCTCAAACTTGGCTGGCGGCAGTGACTTAGTGAACATATCAGCAGCGTTATCGTCTGTTAGGACTTTCTGCAAATAGACGATCTTCGCTTCATGTAATCTACCAAGATATGCATCACACACATTTATGTGCTTTGTCCGAGAGCTGAAAGCCAAATTGGTTGCCAAATGAATGGCACTCTGATTATTACAGAAAATGCAAACGAATAATTGCTCGAAACCTAAGTCATTTAGCAACTCTTTCAAATAGACTGCTTCTTTCATAGACTCGACCGCCGTAACAAGTTCAGCTTCGGTGGTTGACAAGGCAACAATAGATTGTAATCGTGATCACCAACTGATGGCTGTTCCACCTAAGGTAAATACATAACCGGATGTGGACCTCCAACCAACTCGTTCACCTGCATAGTCAGAATCACAAAATCCAACAATTTCACAGTCATTGTGTAAACCAAATATAAGACCGTGTGTCTCCGTTCCCTTCAATTATCGGAATGTCGTTTTAACGGCTGTCCAATGTGATTGACCCGGGTTCGCGAGAAACCTACTCACCACACTAACACAATGTGCGAGATCGGGACGAGTACACACCATGGCGTACATGAGACTTCCGACCGCACTGGCATATGGAACCTTCAACATTTCATCCTTCTCCTTGTAATCCTTCGGACAATCTTCACTCGTAATCTTGATGTGCTTCGGTAGCGGAGTGCTAGATGTCTTTGCACCATCAAGATTGAACCGCTTCAGAATTTTCTGAATGTACTCTCCTTGCGTCAACCTGAGTCTACAGGACTTTCTGTCCCGTACGATTTCCATGCCCAAAATCTTCTGCGCCGCGCCAAGTTCTTTCATTTCAAATTCTAACTTCAACTTATCTTTCAGACGTACGATCTCTGACGGGTCCCTACAGGCTATAAGCACGTCCTCAACATAAAGAAGTAAGTAAGTGAAAATGCCACCGCTTTGTCTATGATAGACACAAGCATCCTTTTCACTGCGCTCAAATCCCAGACTGAGCATAAACAAATTAAACTTCTTATACCACTGGCGAGGCGATTGTTTAAGTCCGTAGAGGGACTTCTTGAGCTTACACACATAATCTGGGTCGCTATCGGAAACGAAACCACCTGGTTGCTTCATATGGATAGTTTCCTCCAAGTCTACGTGTAGGAAGACTGTCTTAACATCTAGTTGTTATAGCTCCAAATCGTGAATAGCCACGATCACTAAAAGAACACAAATAGATGTGTGACGTACAACGGGAGCAAAATATCGTCATACTCGATACCTTTCCGTTGAGCAAAGCCTTTAGCAACAAGACGAGCCTTGTAACGATTGTCATCTTTGACTTTGAAAACCCACTTGTTGCCAATAGCACGGCTGCCTTTCGGCAATGGACATAAGTCCCAAGTGTTGTTCTTTAAGAGAGCTTCCATCTCTTCCTCCATGGCTCCAAGCCACTTCGAACTGTGGGTCGAGGCTAACGCCTCCTTTATATCCAACGGCTCCTCTTGCCCTACATGCAAGGCAAACTCCAACTGATTTGTAAAACTCATGTTAGCAAAATCCCAATCACCATACCTGTTAGGCGGATGAGTAGTCCGTTGACTACGCCTGGTCGGTTCAACAACTTGGATTGTATCTCCTTGGTCTCCACCATCATTCAGAATCTCTTCTTCAGAATCACTAGTAGAAGTCATTGGCGGAATGAGTTCTTCAACAGTGAGTGATTCTGGAACAGCATCAAGAGTGGATGAATTGGGATTGTTAGGACTAACTACTGTCTCCACATCATCGGCAGTAGGAGCAACAGTAGTAATGACTTCCGGATCTTGAGAGGACTGAGGATCCTGTGACTCCAACAGGACTGGTTTATTGAATCTGACATGACAAGAATGAACCACTTTACGAGTCAAGGGGTTCCAGATTTGGTAACCCTTGATACCATCTGTATAGCCAAGCAAAGATCCTTTGATGGCTTTCGGATCTAACTTGTCCTGGCCTGAAACATGAGAGTAAACAGGACAACCAAATACACGTATGTATTTCAAACAGGTTTTTTTACCTCTCCAAACCTCTTCCGGAATCTTTCCCCCAATGGCCGAACAAGGTAACCTGTTCACGATGTGCACCGCGGTGTTGAGTGCTTCGGCCCAGAATGATTTGGGGAAGCCTGATGTCAACAACATACATCGGACCTTTTCAAGCAGAGTCCTATTCATCCGCTCGGCAACCCCATTAGATTGAGGATCTCCTGGTGTGGTGTAGTGGCAGTGGATGCCTTTACTCGAACTGAAGTCCTTGAAGTTACCACGGGTAAATTCTCCATCGTTGTCAGATCTAAGCACTTTCAACTTCTTGCCTATTTCGACTTCTACTCATGCTAACCAAGTCTTGAATGTTTCAAAGACATCTGACTTCAACTTCAACACATACACCCAAAGCTTATATGAGAAATCATCAATAAATGAGACAAAGTATTTACCTCCACTCAGGGACGGAGTACTGGATGGTCCAGACGTTTGTATGAACATAATCGAGGATTCCTTTGGTGTTGTGTTTTCTGACACCAAAAGAAACACGTGTCTGCTTCCCATCGACACATCCCGAGCAAAAATCCAGGCTAGTAGGTCCAAAGACTTTAATGAGGTTTCGATTGCGCAAAATCTCCAAGTTCTTCGTGGATGTGTGGCCCAAATGAAGATGCCATAAGCGAGCATCGAGATTCTGAGAACTTTCGGCCATACACGATTCAGAAGATAAAGTCTCGCCGCTCAAATGGAAAATATTATTTTCCGCCATTTTGCCTTTCATCAAAATAATACTCTCCCGGGAGATGCACAAATTCTCGTCTTCAATTCGAATTCTGCAGCCTGCTCTGGACAGTTGTCCAACAGCGATCAAGGAACGAGTCATGGATGAAACAAATTTGACATTTTTTAATGTCCGAATACACCTATCGAACATTTTGATCTTCACAGTTCCGATGCCTTGTGTCACACACGAAGTACCATTTCCCATACGGATACTGTTACCTTCAAGTTTCTTGAAAGTAGAGAAACAGTCCTGAAATGGTGTCATGTGACAATATGCACCGGTATCTAACACCCATCGCCTATCAGCATGCGGTGGTATAACTGTGGCACAGAAAGCGTCTTCCTCCTCTTCGGCACAGAAGGCGACTTCTTCTTCGGCTGCAGCAGCTACGACATTGTCCTTGTCTTTGAGACTTGGACAATCCTTCATCCAATGACCTGGCTTTTGGCAATAGTTGCAGTTGCCGCGTGTCTTTGATTTCCCGTGAGGACCAGGTCGACGAGACTGGGAGCGCCCACGATTTCTTCCTCTTGTAGACTGATTATCTTCACGGCCTCGAGCATCAAATAGGCCTTGGTTGTAATTCTCCCCGGGATTGTTACCGATTCTCATCTGAATTCGCTGATCTTCAGAAATCATTCCTACTTTCACATCAGACAAAGAAAGAGTATCTCTTCTAAAAATAAAACTATTAATGAAATGGGAATATTTCTCAGGAAGTGAATACAACAGGATCATAGCGAGTGCTTCTTCGTCTTTTCCGAGAAGCACGTCTGTTGCCTTCAGCTTCATAACAATATCTTCGAATTCCGTCATGTGAGACTTGATTGTAGCGCCTTCCTTCATTTTGAAGAAGAGACACGACCGCATCAGCAACAATCTGTTCGTCAGAGTTTTCTTGAGATAAAGATTCTCAAGTTTACTCCAAATACCTAAGGCTGTCTTTTCAGACACGATTTCAGATATGGCGTTTTCTCCCATCGCCATCTGCAAAGTAGTAAAAGCCCACACTTCCATTTCTATAGCCTTAAGGTCAGACATATTAGGGTCAAACTCGTCTTTGGCAAATACTACGGGATGGACACCATTTTTCCAAAGTGTCGCTGATGTTGTGAACTGCCATTTACTAAAGTCACCGTCCCCATTCCAAGTCTGTATACGAATCCCAGCCCCAGACAAATTAAATGTACCTTCTTGGTATGAATTTTGGGACTGGTTTGAGGAACCGGCGCCAAACGGGTTTTCTTCGTCAACCATAGTTTATGTAAGTTATCTACACAAACCCAAGGACAAAATATGCACACTAGTTTATGTATATTTTCTACACAAACACAAATCTAGACTTGAAGCTTTGATACCAATTGTTAGGTGAGTTGCGTCACAAAACAAAAGATAACAAATGATTTCTAAGGTCCCTTCGAAAAAGAAATCCAAAGACACAACAAACCTGACAACAAATATGGATAACAAAATCTAGATGTTGCACAATATAATTTTTCTAACGAAGGAAAAATAAACCCACGAAATATATATATATATAGATAATGGCCAAAGTTATTATGCAACCCACTAAAAGGTTACAACCCGTACAACCTTCATCTAAATCATTCGTTTAGCCCATTTATATAGATTCTCATCGATTCTCTAGATGTATTTTCATGATTTCATCAAATTTCAGCAACAAATATTGATGCACATGACGAATTATTAGATGCATCACATGAAAGTGATACTTTCATGATTTCATGATATAATATGCATTTAATGATCTAGTATGCATTTAATGAAAATGGTATGCATTGTAGGTAATATTATTGCATGAAATTACTAATCATTGATGAGTCGAGTAATTAATCATAAATAATGGGCTAAAATAAATGGTTTATATGAAGGTTGTACAGGTTGTAACATTTTAGTGGGTTGCATAATAAACTAACCCTATAGATAATAATAAGCGTTACTATCTATATATAATTATAGCAAGTTCAAGATTAATAATGACACAAATATTTAACGGGGCTCCACTGTCGCTGTGACAGTGTACGTCTACCAAAAGGGAGAGAGCAAGTGTTTATTACTGACCGAGAGAAATTACAACGTGTTTACGGATCCTTAGATCAGCTAATCAGCTACCAAAATTCTTTTCTCACTAATATATATATAGATGTATTTATCTATATCTATATATATATTATCTAAACTAAAGAAAAGAAAAACAAAGAAGAAATTGGTTGATATGCTTGCTTTTCTGCATGCCTTTCATATGATACATACATACATATATATAGAGATGAGGTGCATGTGCCATGCACATGCCACCTTGTTGTTCCAGATTCAAGTTCTAATCAACATGCAAGAAGTAGAGAATGATTCAGGAAGCCATATGTCATTAATTCTTGGATCAAAGTTTACACACACTAAAACACCAAGAACACACACACTTAAGCACAATGACTCTCTCAATCAATCTCACTTTACAATAATGTACGTATGCATGTTCTCCACTTTCAAACTAACTCACAATGGGTATTTATACCCAAACCCTTACAACCCTTCAACTTTGAACCAATTACACTTTCTACCCTATCTATACAAAACAATTACAAGTAAAGTAATAAAGCACTAAAAACAATAAAGCTTTGACTTTCTTTTAACAACTCTGACTTTGCCTTTGACTTCAACTTTAGCACAATCTTGTGATCTCGGATACAATCCGATTTTGCACCCAACAATCTCCCCCTTTGGATTCGAGATCACAAAAAGAATTAGGCAAACGTCTTCAAGAAAGCATCAACACTTTAAGCATCAACGATAAGCTTTCTTAAACAATAAGCTTCCGTAATAATCTTCAAGAATCTCCAAATCTTCATGAAGCTTTAACAAACTTTGAACACGAAGCTTTAACAAATCAAGATATCTTCAAATAATCACCAAACTTCAAACATCTCTTGCAGGCATCTCTTGTCATATCTCGTAATCTTCTCTTTGACTTGACATTTCGGAACCATCTCCCCAAAGTATCTTCAAAAACATTTCTAAACCATCTCCCCCTTTTTGATGAAATATGAAATAATCATCAAAATCTATAGAAATGTATGATCAGATAACTCATCTCGTAAAGATACAAATATATGAAAGTACCACCATAGATATCAAAAACCATCTCACATAACCATCTCCTCCTTGTTATTCCAGAATTCCCCTTTTTCCTCCAAAGAAATACCGTCAATTCCATAAAGTAATCCGAATCTTTTCAAATTCAGATTTAAGTGGGAAAATCCTGAAACAACACATGAATCAGTTGGAATGCCTGTGAGAAGCACAAAGCAACTCAGTACAACGAATGCACTATATAAGGAGCTTTAGTGATGATCACTCCCCAGGGCTTCCATTCAATCATCGCAAACACTAAAAGTATTCCTATGAACGTTCCGACAAAGAAACAAATTCCTTGTGTGTATTTGTGATGAAAGAAAATAAGCATCAAGTGCTTTCATAAGGCTCAAAATGTGAAAACATTTCACAACTCGATGTGTAGAAATGAAGTTCGAAGGCAGGGCAGCTTCCTTCTGTTTCAATATCGATTTTCCAAATGAAAACCTGATAGATTATGTGCTGCGTCCCCGTGATGAATGAAACATCTCCTTGTTAAGAAGGAAATGAGTAGCTAGTGGGGTAAAAACGAGAGTCGGCATTGGGCTTTGCCTTGTTTCAATATCGGTCACCAAAGAATGTGAACCAATAGATTATGTGGTTGCCCGGCTTAGAAAAGGTTGGTGCAGAGTTTTATATTTCTTTTAACTCTGTTCTCACACCCTCCAATTCTTTTAAGCATCCTCACTTCTAACCAATCTCTCAAATAACATTTTTCCGCTCAATCACTATGAGAATAACTCGACCACCTGAGTTATCTCCCCCACTCTTTGATGTAGACCCCTCACTCATTTCTCAAGGATAACTTCTTGGGTAGGATTGCCGGTTCTGGAAATCCATAGAAGTTCTATTAAGCTCACACATCCCGTGAAATAAGTTTCCTAAACATGAAAGTACAATGATTCAACGAGTGAATCAATGAGCCAATATGAAACATGCTCGAACAAATATATATGTAGAATATAGGAGCATAAAAAAATGTCATCAAACAAGTGTATGAAATGAAGAACATGAATGATGTAAACTTGTTTGAAAAAAAAACTGATTCATCATATGATGTGAGATATGTTCTTGAAAAGCGTTGGTGTACAGAAAATAAATGAATGTTATCTATACGATCAAGATATAGATATAGCAATGAAGAACGTATCTAATCAAATAAACGATGAAGTACAAATAGGAAGATATCAAGCGAGCGTATTACCACCGAAAAATATGGTCATATAGAGACGTGGTAATAACAAGACAAAAGAAGCTAAACCGGTGTGTATGAATACTTGAAAAGTATATGAAAAGATAATACGCAAGTATTAATCTTTGGAAACACACGGTTAGAAAATATCCGTCAACTCATCAAGATATGAAAACATTTAAAATCACACTTCTAATTCGAAAAAAACGTTTGAGAATCGAGAAGTGAGTTTGAACATTTAAAAACATTTTTCATACCTGAAAGTTGTTCATCTTTCAAATATGTAAGCATTAAAGCTTATATAAACTCTCCCCCTAAAATGAATATCACGTTTAAGAACTCCCCCTCAAATGGATAATCTGCAAAACAAAGTAGAAATTGGTATTCATTGAAAATGAATCCTTAGATGTTAGTTAGATAGTATCCAATCAGAATAATTAAGCAACTCCCCCTTAAATTAAGATCCGTAACAGATTTAAGTAGGAGTAAGCATGCCAAGCTTGCTAACCAAAAAGTTAAAACGCTTTTCATCTAAAGGTTTAGTGAAAAGGTCAGCAAGTTGGTAATCTGTTTGAACAAAAAACATTTCGATATTACCTTTCTCCACATTATCTTTGATAAAGTGATACCGGATGTCGATGTGTTTGGTCTTGGAATGCTGAACCGGATTTGACGTTATCGCAATGGCGCTTTCCGAATCACAGTAGATAGGGACTCTCTTCAACTTGTAGCCATAGTCTAGTAGTTGTGTCTTCATCCAAAGCACTTGCGAACAACAACTTGCGGCGGCCACATATTCTGCTTCGGTCGTAGAAGTGGAGACGCAATTTTGCTTTTTCGAAGTCCAACTAACAAGTTTATCACCTAAAAACTGACATGATCCAGAAGTGCTTTTCCTATCCAGTTTGCAACCACCATAATCTGAATCTGTAAAAGATATTAGCTCAAAACTAGAATCTTTCGGATACCAAAGGCCCAACTCGGGTGTGCCTTTGAGATACCGTAAGATCCTTTTGACTGCCGCAAGGTGTGACTCTTTAGGATTAGCTTGAAACCTAGCACAAAAACATGTGGCGAACATAATGTCCGGTCTAGTCGCAGTGAGGTACAAAAGAGAACCAATCATGCTTCTGTAAATCTTTTGATCAACGGGTTTACCGGCTAGATCAGGACCCAAAAGATTTCCAGTTGGCATTGGTGTTTTAATTGGAGAACAATCAGTCATGTTAAACTTTTTCAACATATCTTTAATATATTTGACTGATTTATAAAGATGCCATCAGGGTTTTGTTTGACTTGAATTCCTAAAAAGAAATTCAATTCACCCATCATGCTCATTTCAAACTCGGTCTCCATGATTTTAGAAAACCTTGTACACAACTCTGGATTAGTAGAACCGAAAATAATGTCGTCAACATAAATTTGAACTAAAAGCAAGTCATCACCTTCTTTCTTCAGAAAAAGAGTAGTATCGATCGTACCTCGTTTGAATCCTTTGGATAAGAGATGATTAGTCAGAGTTTCATACCATGCCCTTGGAGCTTGTTTTAGACCATACAATGCTTTGTCCAAGATGCAGACATGATCAGGAAAATCTGGATCGACGAACCCTTCAGGTTGCTCTATATAGACCTCTTCATGCAAGACTCCATTCAAGAACGCAGATTTGACATCCATTTGAAATACCTTGATGTTCTTGTGAGCTGCATAGGCTAGAAAGATTCGAATTGCCTCGATCCTCGCTACCGGTGCAAAAGTCTCATCGTAGTCAATACCTTCTTGTTGAGAATAACCTTTAGCAACCAATCTCGCTTTGTTTCTGACAATCAATTCGGATTCATCTTTCTTGTTTCTGAAGATCCACTTGGTTTTAATGATTGATTTATCTTGCGGTCT
This sequence comes from Centaurea solstitialis, assembly GCA_030169165.1. NCBI lineage: Eukaryota > Viridiplantae > Streptophyta > Magnoliopsida > Asterales > Asteraceae > Centaurea > Centaurea solstitialis. Next base: position 62,397,705 of record CM058042.1, on the reverse strand, counting down.
CGGAACCAAGCGATACACTTTGTTTCTTTTGAACTGTAGAAGCTCTTCTTGCATTGCTAAAAGCCAATCAGAATCGTCTAAGGCTTGAGAGACATTCTTTGGTTCAATTTTGCTCAAGAAACTTTTGTATAGGCAGTAATTTGCAGATGCAGATCGCGTTTTAACACCATCATTGACATCACCAATCACAATGTAGAGTGGATGTGCTCTTGTCCATTTCAACTGAGCAGGAAGAATTGCAAGATCATCTAGATTGTTCTGACTATCATTTTCATCAATGATTGCAGGAATCTCTGATTGATCATCGGGGGTTAACTCTGATAGCTCAACACTTGGATCTGGTATAGCCTGATCAGAGTTAGAAGTAGAACAAATATTCTCCGATGGTCCGGAATCATTCACATTTGAAGGTTCTTGGACATCGTGAATATCAACTCTTGGATTTCTGGAAAGAACGAGATCTTCATTATCTGCACAAATATCCAGAAAAGCATCCATAAACAATAAATCGAGTTCTGAACTATTTGGATCAGTAATAGAATCAGAAGTCGTAGTAGAAGCTTGACTATGAATTCCGAGTTCTAAACTGCTATGTTCAGAAGTCATTGACACGGTTTCATCAAAGGTCACATAAACGGTTTCCATCACCATCTTGGTTCTTTTGTTGTAGACCCGGAAAGTCTTCGACGTTAGCGAATAACCAAGAAAGTATCCCTCGTCGGCTTTCTTGTCAAACTTACCAAGATTGTCACGGTTGTTAAGAATGTAGCACCTACAACCAAAAACATGAAAAAATTTGACATTAGGAACTCGACGGTTGATTATATGATAAGGAGTTTTCTTGAAGCGCTTAGTGATGATGGTTCGATTTTGTGTAAAACAAGCCGTTGAAACAGCTTCGGCCCAAAAGGTAAGAGGTAATCCGGAGTAAGCTAGCATCGTTCGTGCCGCTTCCGCTAGGGTTCGGTTTCGTCTTTCTACAACTCCATTTTGTTGTGGAGTATAAGCACCTGAAAAATTATGAGAAATACCAACAGATGTTAGATAAGCATCTAAAGTAGCATTTTTAAATTCGGTGCCATTATCACTCCTAATCTTTCGAACTGGAAGTTGCAAAAGAACTTGGATCCTCTTGATAAACTTTATGATCAACTCGGAGCTTCAGATTTCATTCTCAGAAATTCTAGCCACGTGTACCGTGAGTATTCATCAACCATAACAAGAATGTACTTCTTTCCACTAATTGATTGAATTCTCATCGGTCCGCATAAGTCCATGTGGAGCATCTCGAGTGGTGATTGACACGAAGATTCTGTCTTTGACTTGTGAGAACTTCTCTTCATCTTTCCCATTTGACAAGCCGGACATAAAGAATCTCTATCAAATGTCAACTTTGGAAGACCTTTCACCAATCCACCATTAGCTAGTTTGCTAATATCTGAGAAATTCTGATGAGAAAATCTTCTATGCCATAGCCAACTTTCGCCTTTTGTTGCCTTTGAAAACAAACAAACTGGTTTCGACGAATCTATCACCGGAAAGTCAACCACATAGAGATTGTAAAACCGTCTCCCTTCAAAAATCTCAACACCATCACTATTAATGATAAGACAGTTAATGATGGAAAATAGAACAATGTTATAACCATCACAAAACTGACTTGCACTAAAAAGATTATGACTTAACCCCTCAACATAAAGTACCTTCTTTATGGATACCTTACCATTTGTAAGAATGCCGTAACCTTTGATGACACCAGTCGTCTTATTCCCAAAACTAACTGTTCCTCCTGGTCGTTCCACATAATTGTGCAACAACTCCTTGTAGCCAGTCATATGTCTTGAACAACCGGAATCGACATACCACATATGCCTGGCCTGTAGAAACATGTTAGTTCATCTTGGGAACCCATATCCAAATGGGTCCTTTCTTGTTAGTCTCATACATCTTTAACAAATCAGAAGATGAACCTAAAATCTTACAGTTTATACCAGACTTTGAAATTTGTGTATTCAATAAATCTTTAGGAATCCATTTGCACACAAATTTCACATCAACTGATTTATCGTTTGCTTTTGAAAGATTTTTCTTATTAGCACTAAACACTTTAGCACGATGATCAAACGAGTAAGCACGAGATTTATCATGAGAAACACCACTAGATCTCTTCTTGTTAGCATGGCTAGAGTTCAAAGAAAAAGAGTTATCACCACAATTAGTACAATGCAAACGTTGCATAGCAAAAAACATTAAGGCAGACTCAAAAGAGTTTTGACACTTATTGAATCTAACATTCAGATTACATTTATTTGCATCATCAATGGATGACTTTTTAACAAAACGCTTTTTCTTCTTTGAATCTTTCTTCTTCCACCCTAGGCCATGTCGTTTAAAACTTTTTAAATATGTAGAATCAGAAGAACTAGAGTTAATAGGTGTCTTAGGAACTGAACATACATCAGATGAATCTTTTGAAGATGTTTCAAGTGTAGCACAAGAAGTACTTCTACCTCAAAAGTACTTGCATCAAAATTAATTGAACAAGTTTCAGACTTTAACAAAGTACATGAGGATTTATAATCTTTTGAAATTCCACTATCACTTGAAACATTTACAACATTTGGTTTATCTTGTGTACCCAACTTTGGTTTTTCAAAAACTGCACCAAATTCCACATCTGGTAGTTTGAGTTCTGATTTAAGGATATCACCTTCAACCATACTATCTAAACTTTTGTACACAAGATAACCATCTTTGTCAATAACAGCATATGTAATTAAATCAGTGACTTCAGTCTTACTACTTTGATCGAAACAAGGTGGAGTTTCTTGAGACTCAAACATGGGGTTTGAAATAAAATTTATCTTTTACTCTTCAAAACCCTCTTCAATATCATCATCATTATCAGAATCAAAACATGGTTTGGTCTCATCAGAATCAGAATCAGACTCATAATCAGAAACGCTTTTATTTTCTGAAAGATTATTAACTTGAATAAACTCAGAAAGATTTTCACAATCTGTTTCTTTTTCAAGTTCACTTGTCTTATCTTCATATTTAGGAGTAGAATCAGTAGTCTTTGACTCATTTTCACTATCGTTACTAAGCTTTTCAGATTCATTTGAAAAAGACTTTACATCTTGAGAATACAACGAAACACACTGAGTATGAGAAAACTCGGGTTTTCATGTTTTATAACTTTGATTTAACGCATCATATTGAAAATCACATGTGAAATCAAAGTTATTCTTTCTCTTTGGCTTTGAATCTGAAAAATTATCACTTGAGTCATCAACAACTTTTTCTTTACCTTTATCAGAAGAATCAGATAATGAACTACCAGATTTTACAAAGGTCTCATTTAATTTTGGAAAACTTAAGTTATCAAACTGATAAAGACCTTTAGGGGCTTTCTTTAAAACATCAACTTCAGGTAAACCTAACCCCATTTTCGGATTGTAAAATCTAGTATCCTTTAGATTATTTGTCAAAAGCTTAAGCGTCTGTTGAGTCTGACCTCTTTTTATATTAAGATCCTCCAACTGTTTGATTTTGGCATAAGCCTCAGACCTATCTTGAAAACAAACTTCATATTTGATCATATATTCAGCTTTTTCAGACTCCAAATTTACTAAAGCACTCTTCATCTCAGAAATTTGAGATTCTAGTTTGGCTTTCTCTTTCCTAATCTCAGCCTTTTCAAGCTCACGATCATCAGCTAAAGATTTATATAACTCACACTCATTACTGAATTCAATGACTCGAGCTCTTTCGAACTTAATCTTTTCCTTCAAGTCATCAAATTCAGCTTTTAAAATTAAAAACTGTTCTTCTAAAGAGCATTCATCATTATCAGACATATCCGAGTCAGAAGGAGTTTGACTTACCTCATTTGATGCCTCGGTCTCTTTGTGAAGGTTGATGGTTTCTTCCACACTTGCCATGAGATTGTAGTGAACTTGTGTGAAATGGGCAGAATCCTCATCATTAGAAGTATCATCATACCAACATTCTTCTTCCGCCATCAAGACTTTACCTTCACTCTTGCGTTTCGCAAGTTGAGCCTTCTTTGAGTAGTAGTCAAAATCCCTGACTTTCGGTGCTCTACAATCTTTGACAAAATGGCCTGGTTTGCCACAGTTGAAACATACGTTTCCTTTCTCATCTGTCTTTTCTTTCTCATAAATCTTCCTCTCCGGCCTTCTCTCATAATCATTTGGCTTGTACTTGTCTCTTTTGTAGTTATCGAACTTGGGTTTCGAGTAGAACTTCTTCTTCCCATAACGTTTGTGAATCGAACTAGACAAAAGAGCAAGCTTGTCGGCAACTCGCTTCAAATCAACATCGGATTCAGAACTTTCATCTTCAGGTGTTTCTAAATCAGAATCAGACAACTCGGTGACTAAAGCCTTTGAATGGCTTTTCTTCTTTGAACTAGCGCTAGGAGCACACTCTTCTTCTTTTCAGTCAACAGGGCCAAAGAATCAGAAATACTCTTCTGCTTCATCACAATATCTTTGACTTTCACTTCATGTTGACTAAGAATGGAATACAAGTCATGCAAGTCTTCTTCTGCCAAGTTCTTGTTCATCTGAAGATTAACCGAGTAGTGATCCCATTCCGGATTGAGATTCTTTAGAAACTTGAAGTTTATCTCAGAAGTAGACTTTTGCATCCCATTTCTCCTCAAATCATTCAGAATAATGTTGAACCGACTATAAGAATCTGCAAGTGTTTCTCCCTCTAAAGCTTTAAAACCTTCATAAGCACCAATTGCTTGGTTTAGCTTGGCTTGGATTGATCTCTCCGTCCCTTGAAACTGCTTCTCTAACTCATCCCACAATTCTTTTGCTGTCTTTCGACTATCAACACGATTGAATAAATCGTTCGGAATTGCCATCGTTAGAAAAGTAAGAGCTTTGTCATCAATTTCCGCTCTGATCTTCTCGAGCTCATTGTAATGCCGAAAGAGTTTATACACTCTTCTTGGTTCAATTGCGGGAGTAGTAGCAGTCTCAGGAGTACCGGGAATGTCAATGAAAGGCTTAATTGGACCTTCCTGAATGCTTGTCATGAGAGTCTTGTCGATGTTGTTAAGGAATTGAATCATCCTTACACGCCATTGCGGATATTCTCCAATTTGAAGAACCGGAGGTTTGGACTTTGAACCCATGCTTAATAGATCTCTTGACATCTTCGTAGAACTTGAACACGATCGAAAATTCACTGAAACAGGTAGATTTCTTCCGAACTTCTGGAGGTATACAAATCTGAGAATCTGTAGCTAATCTGAACACTTATTTTGATCAACGAAAAGGTTAGTGACAAAAGTCAAAAAGTCAACAGAAAAGTCAACCGGTGAATAGCGAAATCCCGAGAAAAAATATTTTTCAAAAATTTGAAAGTTGATTTTGACCACGAAATTAAAATCTTAGTCCAAAAATACAACCTCTCGGAAATCACCAAAATCTCGGAAAAACCGGCAATTTTCGGGAAAAAATTACCTTAAAAATGACTAAACTTTTTCACCGTAGAATCAGATAAGAAGTCTTAAAAAGTTTACGTGATAAAACGCCCGAAAAACGCTTCCAGACTTTTTTTTTTTTTTGCTTAAACTAATCCGATTCGGAAAACACTATATTCCGATTCGGATTTTTCAATTTTTCCGAATCGGAAAATATGGTTTTCCGAATCGGAAAAATAAACCTGATAGAGTTCCGAGAAAAAATTTCGAGTTGGTATTTGGGCAATTTCCGAATCGGAAAATGATGTTTTCCGAATCGGAATTTGACTGATACCAAGTCGGAAAACGAATAAGATCAGATCTAAACAACAATTCAAGTCCAAAAAATTTTCCGATTCGGAAAATTTCAAAAATCCGATTCGGAAAACTGATATTTTCCGATTCGGAATTTTTGAATATTCCAATTCGGAAAATATGAACAGAATTCGGAAAAACGAGAAAAAACCGAGCAGAAGGTAAAAAAACTCAAAAATTACTGCTCAAATCACCAAATTTTGACTCAAAATCACTCACAAACACAGTAAAAACATCATTTTAACCATACACAATCAAATTTACATCCAAATCAATGATCAAAATAAGAAAATCAAACCTCAAACCTCCATTTTAAAAAAAACACAAAAAGCTTAAGAAATCATACCAAATTCAATGAATTTCCAGCTCTGATACCACTTGTTGTTCCAGATTCAAGTTCTAATCAACATGCAACAAGTAGAGAATGATTCAAGAAGCCATATGTCATTAATTCTTGGATCAAAGTTTACACACACTAAAACACCAAGAACACACACACTTAAGCACAATGACTCTCTCAATCAATCTCACTTTACAATAATGTACGTATGCATGTTCTCCACTTTCAAACTAACTCACAATGGGTATTTATACCCAAACCCTTACAACCCTTCAACTTTGAACCAATTACACTTTCTACCCTATCTATACAAAACAATTACAAGTAAAGTAATAAAGCACTAAAAACAATAAAGCTTTGACTTTCTTTTAACAACTTTGACTTTGCCTTTGACTTCAACTTTAGCACAATCTTGTGATCTCGGATACAATCCGATTTTGCACCCAACACACCTTGGGCTCCAAGGTTTTGCCAGCATATTGCCAATCAAGAATTAGTTGTGTACTTCATGTACTTGGTCTTCTAGAAGCTCTAGTTGTCATCCATTCAATATTAACATATGTGTTAATAACTAGTGGTTGGAATTGATTCTTGAGTTATACAACATCCAAAAGAAAAACCGTTATCGTTTTTCAACACATGGGATCTCCAATTCCGCTAGGTTAGGTTGCCGCCGAGGGAACTCATTGAATTGGATTTAAAAGCCCATTCCCCTTGATGTATAGGATACTTGCTCTTTACTTAGGCCTTTTGTAAAGGATCAACAATGTTTTCTTTTGACTTTACGTAGTCAATGGATATTATTCCATTTTTCAGCAAGTCCTTTATAGTGTTGTGGTGGCGTCTTATATGTTGAGACTTGCCATTGTATATTTGGTTGTTTGCTCTAGTAAGAGCAGCCATACTATCACAATAGATACAAATGGCAGTCACTATTCAATTCTCACATTTCAAAGTCTTTTGCAATACAAATTCGAAAATTATGATACCTAATTCGAAAGCTTAAGTGTTTGTTTGGACTTTGGTGACTGGTGTGTAATTGATATCTCAATTTCTACTTTTCTATATCCCTAATTTGAAACTTGGAGAGTGACTTTATCTCTATGACTTGTGACTGCATCATTCAAGTTTAACAATCCACAAAGACAAGGTAAGTTCCATTAATTTTATGCTACCCTCTTAAGTCTCTATAATCTTTATTTCTTAATTCTTAAATTTATTTGGTTAATTATAATTGCCATTGAACATTTGAATTTCTAGTTAAGTTGAATAGTTGTTTAGAAAATAGAAATTGAAATATATAACAGTAAGTTATTTAGGTTAACCTTTTGTTTAAATTATGCTTTATTTGCCTAATTGCCTTAACAATTAACATATATGTATCTAATTATCTATTTATCTTCTTGTAGTGAAGTCAAAAGTTTATGGAGAAGGAATAACCAAAAATTAGTCGTCATCCTCACTCCTCAAGTTGTTTTGTTTCTTACTGGTTTTTCTTATTTAGTTTAACATGTCTTCTAGGGTTAGAAAACATGAGTCTGGATGTCAAAAACGTAAAAAGAAAAAGAGAATTCAAGAGATGATAGTCTCAAAGAGGATCTCTTGATAAGTTTGTTATAAAAGAA
>CM058042.1:62374313-62389899 GCA_030169165.1 Centaurea solstitialis | reverse complement strand
GGTTCACGAGAAACCCAAGAAAGATGGAAGACTGAGAATATCCTAACAACCATTCACATGCATGGTATACACATATGTGATTATAGTTTCGTCACAATGTGAATGTCAACAAGCCTAAGACTAATACTAATGGATCCATAGGTTAGGTGTCAACCTACTTGGGGATGTTTTACCCTCTTTGTAACCGGTTGAGATATTGGGTCCTCGAAGGCAACTTTGTAAGGTTATGTGGGATCGAATACTAATCATGGACCATAATAGTAATCATGGTGAATGATCATGACTAGGATCCTGAGGTGCCCTCCCCCATATCCATTTACTAGTTAGCTGTTATGGGTTCTAGTATGGTGAGCTCAATAACTCGGAATGTAGCTTACTTTTGTATTCTACTACATCCCTTAGAAAATCGAGGCTCCCCCTTCAACTTCGGTAAAGTTATGTTTTCCATTTTGACGTTTTATGGCTTATTCTTGGGTGTATGAGCATTAGGTTTTGATCTCATGACAAAAGGTGTTTTCGTTAATCATATTTTTCACAAAAATGACGGTTTTTGGGAAAGATGTTGCATTCATATAATACATTTTAATTTGGAAATCGTGATTTAAATAAAACTCTTTTGGCTTTTCGTTTTATATAAATGAGAAAAACTCTTGAACTTACTAGGCATTAACCTCAATGTTTATAATGCGTCATGTCCTTGTTGAGAATGGTACTAACAACATCGAGAAAAGTGGAGTGCTACTTAGAAGCGTTAGGTTGCGGTATCTCAAGCAAAACGGAAAATAAAAACCTCAACCCTCCAATGACCTATATGAACTAGAATAAATTGGGTGTTTCAAAATTATACCTCACAATTAGCAAGACTTTGAACCGCAACAACAAACAAAGCTTGATGCCTCCACGGTATCTACACGAACAATCTGAATTATTTGCCTTCTCATGATGATAGTCACGGTTTTAAAACTTAGAAAGAAAAGAAAGCATATATTATATTTGTAGGTGATTTTTGAGAGAGAGTTATGCAAGACACTTTTCTTGCATAATGGCATACATATATACATGGTGATGGAAGTATGAGACAAATGACCACCATCTCTCTCTTACAAAGACCATCCTTAGCTAGTTAATTATTTTATGTCCAACATAAATAATATTTGATTTTATTTAATCAGATTCAAGGTTCTAAATGGCGTGAGGCGTGGCGTGGCGGCGAGGCCAAGCCTCAAGCTTTAGGAGCCATGGCGAAGCCATGGCGTTTTCAAGGTGATAACTCCAAAATTATACATATTTTACTCGTGCTAATTCCCCACTTTTGTATTTAATTTGAGAGTAATTGTGATACTGTTTGACTTAAAAAGGTGTAAATCTGAGTTTTGCAGGTTTTGGAGGTGCGTGTGTGAAAAAGTATAAAAAGAGGGTAAAAAGCGTCAAAAAGGAGACTTTTGTGCAGACTTTGGAAATTCAGATATTTCCTGGCTCCTAAGACGATTTTCTTGCTCCCTAAGACAGATAACTTCCTCCAAAAGACGGATCTTCAGTAGATAAGGCAATGAAATATTCTAGAAAATCAAATGGAGAATCTGGAAGCTGATTTTGTTATGCTCGCGCCGCGAAGAGCATTGCTCGCGCCGCGAGGTACTTGGTCGCGCCACGAAGCTCCTGCTCGCGCCACGAAACTTGGAGTTTTTCTATCGGAAGCTTCCAGAAGATTAGGGTTTGGATCATTGCTTGTTTCGCTCCGCGAAGGTGCCGTTTCGCGAACGCGAAACGGGTCTGCCGAGCTTTCTTTTAAATACAGCCTTGGGTCATTCAGTTTTATTCATTCACCAGCATTCAGAAACTCAGAAAATAGTAGTTCTCTTAGTTTAGGGTAGATGGGAGCCTCTTAGGTTTCCAACCCAAGAAGACGGAGGCTCGATGTGACGACTACGGAGGAGATTCGAGGGGATGCTGCAACAAATCTGCCGGTCTTTAGTTGGTTTGTTTATGCATTTATGATTAGTATGTCTATGTACTAGTCCCTTTTCTATTTTCATTATGGTTTGAATACTTCGGATATTTATTTTATTTAATAGATACATGGTTTGTTGAATGTTATCTTTGATTCCAGTTTGATTCGTATTGTATGGTTATTCGAACTCGTTGGTTGGGTATATCTGTTTGACCTAGATAGATAGACCCCGTTAGGTTAATCAACCTTTCTTGACCTTCACTTCGGTAACACAGGGAGTTGTATTAGGTGGTTAGCTTAGACCGAGAGCAGCTAGATAGTAGAATTCCGTGCAATAGTGATAGAATTGGGTGACTGGTACTGGACTGCCTGACAATCAGTCTATGTATTAGGACTAGGAAGACCAACCTGGTTTACAATCTTAGATATTCATGCTTGGGTGCTATGTGCTTAAATTCTGACAACAATCATTAATCTATATCTCATGAAAAGTGAACCATAATGAATTCAGTCATCTCCAATGTGTGTCTGTTCATCAGTTTTCCACTTCTTGGTTAGGTTTATTATTTATTTGTCTTTTATCTTTTAAAATACTTTTCCAAAAGCAAAACCCCCCTTTTCTAGATTAATTAATTATAGCTTTAGTTGACATCTAGCTTAACCGTTCCCAGTGGAAAGAACGATACCTGGACTTTCCTACACTATATTAGTCACGATCGGGTACGCTTACCTGTGAATATGGTAATTGTGGTTAGGCTTTAGAGGTTAAAGCTTGTGTCGCTTCTTATATATAATATTTACCGCATCACAAGGCGTGACTTATGGCGTCAAAATCCCAGTTCATATGAAATATTATATATAAGAGCATATGTTTTGTACTATCATTCAATTAGTTAATAATAATAATAAGCAAGTTAAAATTATGTTATATATTAAAAACTAGTAGCTAAAACCTTAAAAACGTAAAGAAAAATCAAATACTTCATTAGGAGACCGACGCAGTAGGCCAAGGCGTGCCACGAGCTTAACGTGGCGTGAGACACAAGCCTTGAAGCCATGGCGCGCCATGGCGGCTACGTGGCGAGTTTTTTAGAACAGTGAATTCAGATTAAACCAATACAAATAAGCTACTTTAATTATTCAATCCTTATTCGGATATGTTCAAAGCGTGTGACCCAATGTGTTCTCGACATGGTGGTAATAATATGAATCTCACATTTGTATTTATAAACGATGAGTGCTATTTAGTGATACATCAACGTCGCCCAAATAAAGAGAATCGGTGATACAACAAATCATGGACTTGTAGTCAATTTTAGTTCAAACATTTAAGTTTTTTGTCCTTGATGTCCAAATTTAACACGAGACATTAAATGTGTCATTCTCATTGTGTCCAATCTCTAGTTTTCTTGATACCCTAATATACTGATAAAAAATATCATAATATCTTATAGTAATTATTTAAGCATACATGGCTGTTAATTTTTTTAATATATATTTATCAAGAGGCGTAAGGACATCACTTTCGTCATTAAGAAGGGACAAATACTTGTTAGTAATTATGTGCAGAAGTTGACAAACCAGTGATTTCTCATCCAATGTTATAAGACACTTGAGGGTCACACCTGTGAGGATCTGTAAATCAAATTAAGATAATCCCAGTTTGGAGAGATTGGGTTTATAATAGTTAATTATAAACCAGTTGGGTATTTTATGTAAGAAAACCCAAAGATAAAGGTTTGAAATGTATTATATATATTAAGTAAATAAATATATATAAGTTTATTAATTAACAAAATAATGTATTTATTAAAATAAATAAATATATAATAAAATATTAATTAATAAATAATTATCTAGTTTGGTAAAAATTCTTTTCTTTGGGAGAAAGAAAGGATAATTACCAAAAGATAATTATAGAGTTGTATGGTAACTAGGAAAGCCTACCTTATAAATATAGGCTTAAGGGTTACCGGTTATCAACTAACTCAATTGATCATTCAAGCCAAAAGAAAAATCTCTCTCCCCTCTCCCAAAACCGGCGCCAAACAGCTCGTTTCGTGATCTTGGGATTTCAGCCAACTAGAAGGCAATTTGTGTGATCGTTTACGGGTGGATCAAACTTAAGCAATCCAGGTAAATTAACCAAAACCTCTTATTAGGATTTATTAAACAAAACGATTAAGATCAGTCGAATGTTTCGGGTTTTTAATTCTAAGCTTCCGTATTAATCAAACCAGTTAGGTTTGATAAAGTTTAAACCTTTTGGTCAGTTTGATCATTAGGTTTTACCGTTCATCTCTTCCAGTTAGGATTGAGATCCACAGTGATCCTCGTTTCAGTTAGACGCGAGGGATCCACAAAAACCAACAGTGGTATCAGAGCTTTGTTTTAATCGTTTAGTTTTTTATCAGATTATATGATCCGTTAAAATTGCTTCTTGTTTTTCTTATGCATCAAGTTTTAATTTGATTTTTATTCAAAGTCTTGTTATCGTACGAAAACCCGAACCCAATCCGATCGCTTGGTGGCCGTTTGCCACCGAGGCCACACCACCAGATCGGTGGTGACCGTGACCGGTGGCCGAACCAAACCTCGGCTGCACCACCGCTTTGTGGTGGCAGCTGATCGGTAGTCGTGGCCCTATACAACCGAGGCCCTCGAGCCAAACCACCAGATTGGTGGTAAGGCAAGAGTACCGCAACCACCAGAAGCTGCGATGGCAGCGGTGGATGGCGGTGGTCTGATGATCGCCGACGGCCAAACGATGGCTGACGTACCGGTGGCGACGGTGGTGTTGTTCACGCTACCGGTCGTCGCTGGTTAGTGGCTAAGGTCGACGAGCCACGGCTGCATCACCAGATCGGTGATAGCAGCCGGCCACCAATCACGACAGCGATGGTGGTTGTGCGGTGGCCGTAGGTGAATCGCCACCCAACCGTAGCCACACCACCAGACGGGTGGTGGCCGGCGGTTTCAAACCAAGTGGCGGTGACGGCGGCGGCGGTGTCCTCGCTGCCGTTGTCGCCGGCTGATGACGATGGTGTGGGTAGGAGCGGCGGTGGCGTTCTCGTCATCGTCGCCGGCTGCCGGCGTTCTCAGACCGCAGACGGTGGCGGCGGTGGTGTTCTCCTCACTACCGTCGTCGCCGGTAACGATGGCCAAAACCACCGTGTTGGTGGTGGCTGCGTCGATTTACTTCCAATTGCCACACACGGATCGCCACCAGATTGGTGGTGATCGATGGCGTTGTGCGGCATCGGTGGTGGCTAGCAGCAGCGGCGTTTCGGCAGTAGACAAATCGCCGCACGGCGACGGTGGCTAATTGCCATCGACGCCGTGGCAATAGCGATGGTTGTTGTTGGTCCCGCAAACGATGGTGGCGGTGACGTTTTCGTCGTCGTCACCGGATGGCGGCCTTGGCAGCGGTAGTTGTTCAATCACAGAGCGCTGATTGCCACCTGTGGGTGGCAATCGGTGGCGATGGCAGCAACTAAAAAGGGGCCTCGCGGCGCAAACAGGTCCCTAACGAGACCTTTCGCGGCGCGAGCCAATCTCAACCTTCGCGGCGCGAGCAGGGCTGCCGAGCCATCCGTCTAGGGTTTTTCGTTCGGGCCAAGTTTTTGTGTCAGGCCCAAAGCCCAGTATTTTGGACCAAGTTATGGCCCAAAAGGGTTCATGTGGTTTTAAGCTTTTTCTTTATCCAAATTAATTTTATAAAATCCTAATCTAATAAACTTATTATTAAGAAATTTTAATTTTGTCTTACCAGTAATGTAACACTCCAAATTTGTTAGTACGTTTTTTAAACTTATCTGACTTCTTGTTAAATAAGATGACTATAATTATCATGGTCACCTAAGCATGTCTATATATATGTACATAAAATAATTTGTGTGTGTATAAAATTTGAAGTATATATGGATAATTATATGTTTTAGTGTCTATATGGGTTTACATCTATATATATTTTCATGTCTAAAATTATAGGTATAGACCGATAGGATGGGGATGTTTGGATGTACCTTTATATATATATATATATATTTTATATATATATGAAAATCTTGAAAATGTATAAACACTGTTATTGGATTATAAAAGAAATAATATAATATATATAAGTACATATATATATATATATATATATATATATGACGACCTATGAGAGTAAGGAAAGATTAGGTGCAACCTACATAATATTATATAGAGTTAATTTATGTGTGTGTATATATATGTATAATCAGATATATACATATGTGTGTACTTCATTTTTTATATATATATATATATATATATTCATATGCCTAAATGTATGTTGGTTTACCATTTTATGTAAACGTACGTATGTTTGTATTATGGTGTGTATGTCTATATGACATAAATAGAATATGCTTGGTTATGGAAACCCAATATCTGATATATACATATCGATGGATTCAAATTCTTTGTATAAATGAAAATTAGTATTATATATATATATATATATATCTACACCTAAACACCTTAAAAGTAAGTCTAACATGTATGGGTTGTAGGTGTTGGTACATATAGGTGCATGGTGTGATTATGAAAGGCTTACACATGTCTAGACTTGCAATATTTTATATAAATTAATTATATTTATAGAAATAGATAGTCAAACAATAGTAGTCCACCTGATTATGCATTCCCTTCTTAGTTTCCAGCCAATACACTTCTTGGTTCCCATCTCATATATCTGATACGTCTCCTTCTATCTCTCACCCTCTCTCTTTCTCCAATCTCTTGGTTAATTCTACAATCCACCATTCTTGAACAAAGAGATCACAAGTTCATGTTTCGGCTATCATTTTGTAAGTAGATAGCTCTTGGACCTCCAAAGCTTAATCTCTTTTTGAAGTTGAAGTTCTACAAAGATCTAGGGCTTCACATTTGTTAACCTAGGTAAGTCTCACTTTGGTTTGGTGTAGATGTGCGTTTATAAGAAGAAATCTTTTTTCTAACCTAAGGTTCTTAATTACTGATCAGATTGGGCCTATAAACACCTCTCACAACCTCAAATCACCATTGTTGCAAGTGTTCTCCATTCTAGGGTTTGTTCAAGATTTGGCTAGGTAAGCCTGTCTAAACCATTTTAGGTTGGTTAATCTATGTGTAAGAGTTATGAAACTTACCTAAGGTTCGATTTACTTGATTTTAGGTTCGTTCACGTATTTGACCTAGATCTTGGAATTTGGGGGTTTTTGTGGCAAAACCCTAAGGTGAGTTGCTAAACCCTTTTTGTTAAAACTGAGAGCACATCATCTTGTTGATTTACATGTCTTGCCTGGTTGTTGTGATTAAACATGATGAAGGATGAAATGCCTAAAATGTTAGGTTTAAGGATTGCTATGAAATGAATGATTATCGATGCTTGTATGAATGGCTTGACTTGGAATATCGTATACATGAAATAGATTATCGCATGCTACTAATGTATGAGTTGAATCTATGTGATTATATGATGAATGTATTTATGAGAAATACGTGTTATTATGTATGCCACGGAATTATGTAAAGGAATTGAATCCCGAACATGTTGGCTTATATGAAATGAATGAAGGGCTTGAGACCCTCGATCAATACCTATGAAAGGTTAAGATAATGGTATGAGTCTTTTGAGACAGTACGTATGTGTAATTAAGTATATTCCGCGTCATGTTTCCTCACCAAACAGTCTTGGGAGGTCCTGAAATAGGGATGCACCTATGTCGCCGGCTCTCGGGTTGCTCCGAGGTGCGCGGGCCCCAGTGGAGGATGTCAGGCTAAAATCGGCATCGGGGTGTTTGGAAGTAACGAATGATGGGGCTGGCGGCGGATATACGACTATATAAATAACAATGGACGATCCAACGCAATGTGTCCACACCCAACAGTCTTGGGAGGTCCTGAAATAGGGATGCACCTATGTCGCCGGCCCTCGGGTGGCTCCGAGGTGCGCGGGCCTCGGATGGTGTCATGGTAGATATGGCATCGAGGTGTTGGGAAGCAACGAGTGTAGGGGCATTGGTTGGTGGAAGTGGGTCGCTCCCACTGTTTCCGAAGATAAAAAATAAGCAAATAAGTATACTTATCTGATGTACAATTACATCCTTATAAATATATCACACGCTTTAACATGCCTTTATATGTACATGGTTATATGCTTGGTACAACTCACTAGGCTCTTTTGGCCTAACACTTGTGTGGTGTCGATGTGTCTCTCAGGTACTAGGGACGCTGTTCCCAAGTAGGTGTCAGGATTGAGAGTGAGCTTTGGGGGATGTGTGAAGAGACCGGTCCTTTAGACCGCGCAGGCGTTGACCGAATTGACAACCCTTTTTGTAGTCTTTTTCCTAGATAGGATTTAGACTAGATGGTTGTCGCATTCTTTATTCAAATTACAAACATTGTAATTATACACTATTTATACCCCTGTTTTTGGGAAGAGCTCACGCTTTGGCGCATATTGTACTAACACCTTTCGTAAATGAAGGTTTTTGTTTGCTCCAATTTTTGGGGTGTTACAAGTAATTTGACCTGATTGGTCAAATAGGCCTTGTGTCGTGACTTGACAAGTTGGTCAAACCACAACACAGTTTATGGGCCAGTGTTTTAATATTCAAACCAGTTGGTTTGGAATGTCCGGTTTGATGAATATTTTATAAAATTGTTTCTTGTTTTATAAAATAAATTTATCGTTTATAAATCTCATTTTTATAAATATTTTTGGATTTATAAAACAGCTAGTTTTATGAATAAGTTTAAACCAGGTTTTTACGAAAAATGAGATGAGATAATTTTGACGGATCTAGGTTTGTTTTACGATATATTGCTTAACTACATGCTTCATGTATAAATGCGTGGTTGTTAAATATACCTGTCTGAGTATATATGTTATATTATACTGTTTGCCAACTTAGACCCTTGACTCATTTTGGGGAGGCCTGCGTGCCGTTTACAACCCCTTTTGTAATAATGACCTTAGGATAGTTATTTTATTCGGGATTTCCATCAAGGGTGCCGAGGCCAGTGGGAGCACGCGAAAAAGATAGAGTATTTATTTCGGAGTTCCATCGGAGATGCCAAAGCCAGTGGGAGGTTCGCGAAGAAATAGAAATACTATAGTAATAGGTCATAAATGGTCCTTAGGAACACAGTTGGCAAAACTATAATCTGTCTTAATCGTGTAGTTATAGATTTATTAACTGCGTGGTTGTTGTTTATTTTTGATATCTTGTATGCCTAGTTTTTATCACAAGAATATATATAGGTTTTATAATTGCCAGTTTTTCAAAACTTTTTAAACGGTAATTTTATTCAAAAACCTTATATAAAATGATTGTTTTTCTTAAGTTGACAAAAAAACGGTTAGTTTTAATCAACTAGTGTGCTATCAAAACAGTTAGTTTTGAATTAGCAAGTAACCTTAAAACAGTTACTTTTAAAAGGAGTGTGTGTTTGAAACAGTTAGTTTAAAAACACAAGTTACCTTTTCAAACAATCAGTTTTTCAAAATTATGTTTTTTCAAAACATTGGATATTAAAAGTTTTAAAAAAATTTTGATCAAAACCCCGAAAAATCATAGATCAGTAGTGTAACCCATTTAGGGGCACCTCCGGCGTAAGGTACGCGGGCGTTGTAAGTGAGCACACCTTGAACGTCCGCGTTCAAACCGAAGCTGGGAGGGGATTACATGACTCTGCGCATTATTTCCGGGTGGTACCAGCTAGAGTAAAGTGTCCAAGTCCCAAAATGGTGAGATCTATTTTGGTTCTGTTAAGTTTACCGGGTGGTACCGGGACAAAATGCACTTAGAGGGACTGAAACATGTACGGATAGTTATCGTTGTCCCGAAAAGATCTAGGAGTCATATCAGTTAGATATGATTAGTAAAAGTCTTTACCTACCGAAATAATACGACCTGGTGGAGCGTGAGCACACCGCACATCAGGGAGTATGAAATAAGGATCCTAGTCCAATAAATTGATCATTTAAGGGTTTATTGATATTTATTGGAAATAGTTTATTTACAGTTGTTAAAACCAATTTTTTAAAATGTGTAGATGGCAAACACAGTAACCAACACAAACAATCTTTCTCTCCGCTCCATCCTCGAGAAAAATAAGCTCACTGGTCCCAATTTCCTCGATTGGGAGCGCAATCTGATGATTGTGCTCAGGCATGAAAGGAAATGGTACGTCTTGGAAGAGCCTCTGGGAGAGGCCCCTCCAGCAAATGATCGGCTGCTGTCAGGAACGCTCATAAGAAGCATTCCAATGATTTGCTGGATGTTGGTTGTCTTATGCTTGCAACTATGAGCCCAGATTTGCAAACGAGGCTCATAAACACGAATGCCTATGACATGATCCGCCAGTTGAGGGACATGTTCCAAACGCAAGCACGCACAGAACGTTACGATGCCACTAAGGCATTCAACGAGTGCAAGATGATCAAGGGGACCTCAGTAAGTGACCACGTCATGAAAATGAAACGGCACATGGATCACCTGGAAAGGCTTGGTCACCCAGTTCCGTTGCAGTTAGCAACAGATACAATTCTCAACTCACTGTCAGAGGATTACAAGCCTTTCGTAATCAACTATAATATGAACAATATGGAGAAAACAATAGCTGAATTGCACTTCATGCTAAAGACTACTGAGTTGAATATGGGGGCCAAGAATAAAACAAAAGATGTACTGATGGTGAGAGATGGAGGGGTGAAAAAGAAGCATGGAGATGGAGGCATCAGTAAAGGAAAAGGTCCAGTTCAGGCCGTCCAGAATGCACCCAAGGTTTGTGAGAATGGCAAAGGCAAGGGCAAGGGCAAGAAGGTTAAGCCTAACAAAGCTAGGACCGAGAATCGCTGCTTCACGTGTAATGAAGTCGGTCACTGGAGGCAGAACTGCCCAAAGCGTCATGAAGCAGGTATGTAAACCTCAGATATTTATGATTGCTTTAAATCTGTCACTTTTACTTGTTGACTCACAAGTATACTGATACCAAGAGCAAATGTCTATTGCAGGTGGTCAGAAGTGAAGAGCCCAGGAGTTGCTAAGGATCTTAGATGGCAGTTTATTTCAATTCTCGTCAAGACATTTTATTTTAGACTTATGTTTTAAAACAGTTACTTTTGGATGGTTATAATTTTTTTTTACATTTTGTGGTTTTAAATTTAAAAGTTATTGTCTTGACATTGAAATATCTGTTGTGCATAATATTTAATCTGTTTTAAGATCCTAGACATTGCCTACTACATTGACAAAGTTACTTCAATAGTTTTAATTGAAGTAATTTATATAAAAACTGTCAAAGACACATGAAATACTATCTTATAGGAATGTGTTTTTGAAATAAAACATTTGTGAGTAAAGGATTATGAAAGCATTTCATGATCAAATTAATTACTCAAATGTTTTAAAGAGAATTTAGGATATTAATATCAGTATTTATAAAACTAAGAAAAATTCCAAGTTTTGGAGTTGGGGTTTTTAAAAAATCCAGTTAAAGGTTTTATAAATGATAAAATTCTCAAGTATGTTACTTAAAATGGACAATGCCGTTTATCTTTCATGAAACCAAAACTTAAATTTATAATCATGATATGGTTGGTTTTGGGGCATTCACTCACTAATAAGAGGCACGAGAAAGATTTAGATTTTGATGATATCTTCTACATTTCGAGATAGCGAAAATTGTTAGGTTATAGAAACAGCCGACCTAAACTTAGGGGCTATTTACTTCGCTCTTACCAGGCTTAGTCGGTCAGCATATCTGACTCGGTCAGCAGTCAGAGTGTTTACCAAATCTCGGATCTGACCAAAATCTGACAGAGGTGCTGACCGAAATCTTACCGAGCCAGCATCAAAATCTCACTGACCTGAGTCAGTTTTTGAGTTTCCTTGGATTGCCCTTCCTTTTCCTTGTGTATCCACCGGAGTTCATTTACAAATGCGACTTTTCTTTGCACATCTTCACATGGAACGCCACTGATTCATGACTCCTTTGTGGGCTCATGTTACCATATGACAACGAGGGTGTAATCACGGCTGTAGCCTCAAAATCTTGTTATCTCCGGCAATGGTGATTTTTCCGGTCGGGTTATGAGAAATCTACAGGAAGATGTATAAGGGTTTTAGAGAAGACATGAAGGGGTTTGAAGAATGAAATATATGTTGTTAAAGTGGTGGGCATGTGGGTGGTGGAGGTAGAAGGTGGTGGTGGTGGTAGGGATGTGGGTGGTAGAGGGAGGGAGGGAGGGAGGGAGGGCGACGACGGCTGATTCTTGAAAGGGGGGAGAAGAGAAAAGGAAAGGGGTTCCTGGTTAGAAAAAAGGTACATTAGGGTTTCTATTAGTTTAAATAAAATTATTTTCTTTTTAATTTATTTATACCATTAACATAAATCGTACAAGTATTATAAATTGAATTTATTTTAACTTTTATTAAAATATTAATGTCAGAAATAATCATGTTATATAATCTTTTATTAAACAATTAATATTACAAACAATTACATTCTCATATTATTTAAAATAAAATTTGGTTTTTATATTAAACAATTATAAAAATAATATAAGCTTATGTGATTTTTTTTTCTTTTTATTAAACAGTTAATATATATTAAAAATAATTAGTTTTATTTAATAATGAAGTATAAAAGGGTTAAAATGGTAATTTATTGGTCGGTAAGCACTTACCAAAAAACATTTGGTAAACACTCTAACCCAAATAACACTTATCCAATTCAGTACTTATCCGAGTCAGCATTCTTACCCGAATCAGCACTTACTCAATTAGAGCAAGTAAACGGCCCCTTAGTCTTGATGTAAAACTTGGTTTGTAGATTTATGATGTTTAAAATCAATTTTAAGAGTAAACTACGATTTTCGTCCCTATGGTTTGATGAATATAACTATTTTCATCTTTGTGGTTTAAAAATTGTTTTTTTCGTCCTTGTAGTTTCAATTTGCTTCTATTTTCATCCATGTCTCTAACTCTGTTAACAAAGGATGCTAAAATATAAAAAATAAACATATTTGAAAAGTTACATATTTAGTCCTTGTGGTTTGTAAAGTAATAAATATTTATCCTTAAATTTCAAAAATTTAAAACTTATATATTGGTTTTTTTCTTTTTCTTTTTTTTTCTTTTTATTATTATTTTTATTATATTCCTATATTACATGTATATACATTTTTTAAAAGACTATATATACACACACATATAGCATATATATGTGTGTGTTTTTTTAATTTAAATTTTTTTTTCTTTTTTTAAATTTTTATTACTTCTTTATCATATGTTGTACACATTTTTCAAAAGATTATATATATACATATATATAGCATGAGGAAAGTTATTTTACAACCCAGTAAAAGGTTACAACCCGTACAACCTTCATCTAAACCATTCATTTTGCCCATTAATTATGATTGATTCCTCATTTCATGCAATAATCTTACCTAAAATGCATTAAAGGCATAAACTAACATGGGATGTATTGTGTTTCATGAAAGTATTTTGGGAAAGTCATCTCGTTCATGAAACAATAAGCATCCCATGTTTGTCTATGCATTTAATGAAAATGTTATGCATTACATGTAAAATTATTGCATAAAATCAACAATCATTGATGAATCAAGTAATTAATCATAATGAATAGGCTAAAATGAATGGTTTAGATGAAGGTTGTACGGGTTGTAACATTTTACTGGGTTGTAAAATAACTTTCCTCTATATAGCATATATATACATATGTGCGTGTGTGATTTAATTTAAATTGTTTTTTTCTTTTTTACTTTTTTATTATTCTTTATTATATTTCTATACTATATATATATACAACATTATATATATGTATGCTTTTTTAAGTTTAAATATTAAATATTAAAAACAATGTATAAACATTATGTGTATATATATAGTTTAAAAAATGTGTATATATAATATAGAAATAATAAAAAACTAAAAAAGAAAAAACCAATATATAAATTTTAAATTTTTTGGAATTTAAGAATAAATATTTATTACTCTACAAACCATAAGAACTGAACATGTAACTTTTCAACAAGGACGAAAAAAGCAATTTTTAAACTACGGGGACAAAAATAGTTATATTCATCAAATCACAAAGACGAAAATCTTAGTTTACTCCAATTTTAATTCGAGGTAATTCAATTGTTGATTCTTAGAAAAAGATTTATCCTTTATTCGATGCATTACAATAAAATTTTAAATTAGTCTATTTTTAAATTTAAAGGTGTTACAAAATGTCTCCAAAAATTTGGTTTTACAATACATAAAAAAATACGTTTTGATTATGTAATTGTTCTATTTAATATTTTCATATGTGTATTTAAGTATTTTATTCATGAAAGTAACTTTCTGAATGCTCTAATATCTTAAATCACTTCCCTCCTCTAAAAAAACTTACAATGACATTTCAAAGATTTTATATTTAATAGTTATAATAATTTTTCACATGGTGGGATTTCGGTTGAAAGCACATGTTTCTAAATAAAATTATATTTAATAGTTAGTTTATGTGCATATGGGTATTATTTCAAATAGGATTTACTTCACCGGAGTATATCCAACTTGTCACGAAAAGTTATTGTATGTATTGGACTTTGATTTTGTCCATTGTATGTATCAAACTTATAAAAACCTACCATTTGGGCTGTGTTTGGCAAGCATAAGCTAGCTTATAAGCTAGTCCATCCAAACATGTACCAGGAACCTAGCTTATCAGCTAGCTTATAAGCTTATAAGCTAGCTTTTTGAAACGCTACTTTGAGTAGCTTATGAGGAGCTTATTGTAGCTTTTTCCAATTATACCCTTATTAATATTAATTATTAAATTCAAATATACCCTTTTTGGTCATTTTACATACTCATAAGCTAGTTTTTGCCAAACATAATTTGTTCAACAGCTAGCTTATCAGCTACTAGCAAGTTTATCAATCAACAGCTAGCTTATCAGCTACCAGCTAGCTTATAAGCTACGCTTGCCAAACATAGCCTTGATGTATTTTGATACATTTTTGTGACAAGTTGGATACACTTTCGTGGTAGGTTTTGATAAGTTTGATACATACATTTGGTAGTTTTGATATGTTTGATACATACAATAGAAAAAATAGAAGTTCAATACATACAATAACTTTTCGTGACAAGTTGGATATACTCCAGTGAAGTAAACCCTTTCAAATAATTGTATATTTTATTGTGGTAAACGTAATTTTTAAAATTTTATTTTTCAACTAGAAATCACATTAATTTTCAATTCTTGGTTTATAACACTATAATTTTACATCTTGTTAAATCGAATGAATCCGTAACTAGTAATTTTTTAATGATCAAATTTTGTTAAACATGTAAACATAACATAACCATAAGGTGGTGAGGTAAGGACAAAGGCCAGGATATGTGTGGAATATCCTATCTACCTCGAGTTTAGTCTAAACGCTAAATGAACCTTATCCAAAAAAAATATAACATCCTAGAAAAATGTGTATATAAAGAGGATAATAGATCCTATTACATTTTCTAAAAGTTCAAGGGGGGCCGAATGTTTGCACAATTGTGCAATTGCTCGAATGCGGTCCCTCGATGTAAATGATAGGTGATA
>CM058042.1:62108637-62374213 GCA_030169165.1 Centaurea solstitialis | reverse complement strand
GTTAGTTTTTAGGGTCATGGGTCATCGACCTCTAGATGATTTGGGGTGCAATTCTTCAGGGGTTAGGTTGATCATATCCCTGAATTATTGATCATGAACATATAATAGTAAGGACATTGGTCTTTTGAAGAAGACTAAGATTATATGTATGTGTGTGTGTGTGTGTGTATATATATATATATATATATATATAGAGAGAGAGAGAGAGAGAGAGAGATGGAGAGCCTAAAAAGTGGAGGTTAAGGAACACCCTGTTAATCATTCATCTGGATGGTATGCACATGCGCATAAAGTAATTGAAGCTCTTTCTTGGTTTTTATGCATGTTATGCAAATGTGCATACCACATAAATTGTCTACAAAGTACTTATATGCACATGTGCATACTGTTGACTGTTCAGATGAACAGTTACGAGGGCACATTAACAAAATGGTTTAGCTAGTTGTTATATACCTTATGTACCCTCTAACAGAGATGGACTAAAGGTATCATGCATGCAGAAATCAAAACTATCATTTTATAAATAATGATGATAACGGGTAAATTTGTAAGTTGAGCACACAAATTTTAAAAAAGGGTCTCAATTTTCATGGCATGGAGAGATTATAGATTTTGAAATTAAGCCTAAAACCCAAATATCATTTTCTTGATGAGAGGCTGCTATTCATCCACAACCTCTGAAAAGATGATTTATTTTCTTCTCATCAGTCAAATGCCCGGCCTTGTTTAGGGTGAATATGAATTTGTAGATCTTGTTACAAGTTGGTTTAACCTTTTTTCAGGGTGCTTGCTGAAAAACTAAACCTAAACTATGAAGATGCCGAAAGGTGGATACTGAATCTCATCCGAACCTCCAAGCTAGATGCTAAGATCGACACCCAAACTGGAACGGTTTTGATGGAGCCCAATCATCCGAACGTGTAAGTACAAAAACATTTATCACTATATGCTGCCAATAATTTCTGAATTTGTGTTTGTTCACTACTACAAAAATGTGTTTATAGAACGTCTAACCATCCTTGGACAACTTAGTAGAGCATTTTATAGGACTTAAGTTAACAAATGCAACAACTCTTGAGTCCTATAAAATTAATCAAGTTAGGATGATTTCTGACGACCTAATAAGTTCCATGGACAACTGAATTTGTGTTTGTTCACTACTACAAAAATGTGTTTATAGAACGTCTAACCATCCTTGGACAACTTAGTAGAGCATTTTATAGGACTTAAGTTAACAAATGCAACAACTCTTGAGTCCTATAAAATTAATCAAGTTAGGATGATTTCTGACGACCTAATAAGTTCCATGGACAAAGTTGGGAGTCTAATAGAACGTAGTAAATAAATGTTCTACTGGATGGAACAAAAATTTGTGGTCCCATGTTTGGTGAGACACTAATAACCTCTTAATAGTTCGGTTAAAAGGCAGCCTCTGAATCGTTAAGAGGTGAATCTTGTTTGGTAAAAAAAGTCGCCCTCTTAGTGGCTCTAAAACCCTCCAAATGGTTTTGTATCTTGGGCCTCGCTTAACCATTCAGCGCTCTACTTTCATTCTGAAGCCGAACAATTGTAGTTCCCTTTGCACTATATCATAAGAGCCTCTTAATCATTCTACACCAAATCATTCAACAACTCTCAAACAACCTCTAAGAATGGGACATGACTGAGTGGGACGAAAATGTCTTTTCTCTATCCATCAAAACAAGTGAAGTGAAAATGATGGTTACGAGACAAGATGGGTAAATTACTAAACTACCCACTCTCACCCATTATGTCTTGTCTCATCCTGTTTAATCCAATCTCGTCACATCCTGTCTGTGTTTCAAATGCACCCGTGAGGGCATAATTATTTGGTTCGTCCAAGATAACCTTTTGAGGTCTTGTGTTCGTTTTCTATGGAATTATTAATTTTTTATTTTATTACGTATTTATGTCTTTTTTACAGGTATGAGCAACTTATTGACCACACGAAGGGACTCTCTGGACGAACATACAAGTTAGTTAGTCAGCTCTTGGAAAACTCGCAGGCACAAGCAGCTCGATGATTTTGAGGGCGTGTAGTATTTTGACTCTTTATTTCACTTATTTTTCGTGCTTTGAAGTTGAGCAATGAGCGGATTTATGTTCGTTTCTTTATGAACTTATCGTGGAGACGATTGAGATTTTGAACCTGGAATTGTGGAAAAACGTGTAGCTTTATAGGAACCGATGTTGGATTCGTTAAATTTATGTATTATCGCCATAGTTTTGTTTCGTTTACATGTTGCACAAAATTGGTAGTCAATGATTTCTTGCTTGTTTTTTAGTGGGCATAAAACCAAAGTTTAATGGTATCTGGTAATCCGACCTTTTTCTTTGTTGTGTTCTCTAAAATCTAACTATATTATTAAAATATTAATGCATTTACTAAAATTTATTTTACTTTTAAATATTTATTTTAGGACTATGTTTGGTAAAAATAAGCTAGCTGGTAGTTGATAAACTAGCTTATGAACAAATTATGTTTCGCAAAAACTAACTTATGAACTACAAAAGGCTAGCTTATAGTACATGTTTAGACTTTAGATGAATTAGCTTATAAGCTAGCTTCTTCAAATATAATTTAACTAAAGTTGCATCTTTTTGTTAAAGTTTTCATAGTTGGTGGTATATTTGAAACTTTTTACAAATTTTTGGTTTTTGTATATCATCTTAAGTATTTATTTTTAATTTACTTTCATTAGCAACCATGACTAGGGCTGTCAAATTCATATCATGACAAACCAACCAATTCAATGACTAGGGCTGTCAAATTCATACCATGACAAACTAACCAATTCAATACCAACACGTACCAATTCAATTGATGGTGTGATTGGCGACTTGGTGTCGAGTGTCGTGGACGTGCTTACATGAAGTTGCAAGAATGACATTATATCGTTGTCGTTTTCTTTGGACTCGTTTTTTTATTTGAACTTGTTGTTTTATTTCGACTCTCATATTGTTAATCGTTTTTGCTTATATTCGGATTGTTTGTATTCGAATGTTGTATAATTTCGGCATAATTGTTCTATAATACTCGTCGTAAAGTTTTGACGGTGCCCCCGTGATGAAAAATCATCGTTTAACTTTAACGGGTATCCCCGCAGGGTGTTTACAATAAACAGTTTTCTCCGTTTTCCCGCGATTTTGTTGTTTTCCCGACGAGAATCCCCGTTTAAATCCTTACGGTTTTGTAACTAGAGATGGGGACGAATATTTTAAACGTAGACGAGGATATGGGGGGCTAATCCCCATCCCAAATCCGTCCGATGCCATCCCTAGTTAGAGATGCCTTTAGATGACTGAATTTAATCGTGGTGTCCACACGAGCTAACCGTGAAACCCTCACCTAACAAAAATAATGGATTGTAGTTTACTTTTGGCGCGCACCGAATGACGTGTGTTTTTTGTGGGCACTAAAAATATTCTTTGAAAAAAATAATAAAAGTAAATTTAATTACAAATAAATCGAAACATTAATTTATAAAATATGTTAATTGTATAAAGATAAGTTTAAAATAAATGAATTAAAGAAAGAAAATACTATGGACCCGCAGAATGATTTGCAGGACCTCCCAATTTTAGAAAGGCTTGGACTTGTTTTTCATCTTTCTTTTACCTAAGTGGTAAGTGTCATCTCAATTACAAAGACTTAAAAATTGTAGTCCATAAAACTAAGCTAACTTATGAACTAGTTATTTATATAGGTTAAGTATATTTTTTTTACCATTTAATGTATTAAACCTGTTAAAATCGTCATTTTATGTACTAAACTACCATTCTATGTATCCATTTTTATGTACTTAAAAACTTTCCATTTAATGTACTGAACCCTTTATTTAATAATGTTTTTTACGTTGAGTATACACAATGATAAGTTTTTAAGTTGAGTACACAACGATAAAAGGTAACAACTTGTATACATTTTGTGTACTTAACCCTTTTTATATCGTAAGATACATTTTTTGGTTGTCTTACATACTCATAAGCTAGTTTTTACCAAACGTAATTTATTTATAAACTAGTTTATTAGCTACTAGCTAACTTATTAGTTATCAGCTAGTTTACCAAACACAACCTTAATCACAGTGTCTACGAGCTAACATCAGGGATGTGCAAAACCTGAATGACCCGAAATCCGAACCCAAACCTAAACCGAAAATAATGCTTGTGTCAAAACCGAATTCTCCGAAATCCAAAAATCCAAAACCCGAATTTTAGGTGGATATTTGGATTCGGGTTGGGTTTGTTTTTCTTTCACCCGATCCGCCCGAAAACCCAAAATATATATAAATATATATTTTGAATATTATTTACATACATTTATGTAAAATTATCTTTTGGAAATCCTAAACTATTCTTGTTTGTACTATTATATAAGGCTATGTTTGGCAAACTAGCTGATAAGCTAGCTTATGGCTGAGAAGCTAGCTGATAAGCTAGCTGGATAGCTCATGAATGTTTTGGTAAAAAATTACACAATTTAATATCGTAAGATGTTGTGAAGCGAATCCGTCGAGAGAAAGAAATTTAGTTCGATAAAACGTGCGATGAAATAAATGACAAAACAATTTGATGACGCAGGAAAAACCTCGAGGTCGAGGAAAAAACCTGCGGTCGACTAAAAGGGTATAGTCGACGTTGCACTAAGTATCACCAATAAGGGGTGATGTCCTCGAGAGTTACAGCGTAGATCGTGCGATTACAATAAAAGAGAATATAAATTACAAAGAGCAATATCAATATTGTAGAGAGATTTTTCTAGCTTCAATGTAATCCCATCTCTTCAAATGAGGTCTTCGGACTCCTTTTATAGCTGACTATAGTGTAACTGTCGTCCATAATTGTGTGTTAAATGCAACGGTCATAACCGAAGCTTAATTCTCGCACGTAACGGTTGGAGCTTTATGAGGAGCGTATCTTGGTCTTTAACGGTCATTTGTTCTTCAATGTTTATTGTTTACCTGTTACAAATGATTAATCTCAAGATATACTTAACTGTTAGTATCATATCGTGCGATATCGTACGTTTTGTCGTACGATATAGTATAAAGATCGTTCGACAATTGATTGTTATCGTTCGAAGGTATATTTGTCTTATCTCAGGACCTTATCTTAATACAGGATTATCATCCTGAAAGATATCTTAAGATTTTAAGTCGGTCGTCGTGCGTCGTGCGATTTTTCACCCAAACAGTTTGCCCCCGAGATTTAGAAAAAATTTTGTCCTAAATATTTCTGAATCTCTTATCTGCAAAAGCTGATCGTTAGTTATGCTGAAGAATAATCAATTGTAAGTAAATGAATTTCATTTAAATCAAATTGAATATGAAACGATTTTAGTGACGTCGTCGTGATGACGCGTTTACGACAGCTGTCGTCTCAACGGTTATGACTGAATGCGTGTCGTTGTACGATTGGACCTGCAATACTTGGAGAGAAATTCAGTTGCCATATAATAGATAATTTTAATTTGAATTAGATACATATCTCTTAATTTGTTAGAGCAATCGTTTCCCAAAATCAGTCCTCTATTTTCGGCAAGGATTTGAGCGACGATTATTTATAAGGTACCCTCTTCTTCTTGCTTTTTCATGCGTTTAAAATCTATAGCCGAAAAGAACCCTAAGAATTTCGACTTGCTTCGTTTCAATCGTCTTAGGAATAGTTTGAATAGATTAGAAGTTGTTGAATCAATGGAAGTTAAGAGTACTATCAAAGATTCTTTAGAGGTTGCGGCCCTTAGGAGTTTAGCAGGATTGCCTGATAGTGCGATTCTGAAGGTGGCAGATGAGATTAGACCAGCGGATGCGCCAGCGGGGTTTTTTGCTTTGTTTGAATACCCGTTTAAGATAGGTTTTAGATGGCCTTATAGTCCTCTTTCGCGTGCTTTCATGAGCCGCTTCGATCTTTCTCCTGGTCAACTAATGCCCCAATTCTGGAGGGTTATTAATGTCATTGAACGTGTGACGAAGGACTGGGGTCGTCCTGCATTCTCTGTCGATGACCTTCTTACAGCGTATACCGTGAAATCGACGGATTATGATCGGTATGGTTTGTTTCCAAAGGGTAGAGGGGATTCTATGTTAGTACACGGCACTCAGGTGCACGATCGTGGGTGGAAGTCCCGATATGTGTTTGTACGATCATCCTCAGTCTTGGAGGAGGGTGGATGGGTTGCGCCGGAGTGGAATTCGTTAGGTATAGGTGTTTCTTTTGATGATGTCTTTTTTTACAATCTTTTAATTTGCTTATCTAATGTTGGATTACTTTTTGCAGAGATTGATTTCACGTTCGAGCCCACTGAAGAGTCAAAAGCCGCGGTCGAACGATTCTTATCGTACAGCATTAGTGAACGCTTTTACTCTACTCAGAAGGCTAAAGAGATCGTGGTAGAGTGTGAAGAAGAAGCTGCTCAGGTTGATCCCGAAGTTCAAGTGATCTCAGAAGAAGAGATGGAAGGTATATCGTACGTTTTATGTCGTACGATAATTCTTTATTACTTGCTTCTTATATATCTTAATTTTGTAGGATCATCGAAGAAACCGTCGAGGAGGGCTGAACAGTTGGAAGCTGCTAGGAGGGCAGCTTTGAAGAAGAAGGAGATGGCTGGAGGTGAACCTCCAGCGAAACGTACGAGGTCTACGTCTGAGACCATTAATCCATCGCATGAAGCTAAGCAAAAGGCGGATGATGCGATTAGTGTTTCCCCTATTAGATCTGCTCCTCCTGAGGATCAGTCGAAGGGAATCAAAGCAACAAAGACTCCTGCGAAGGCGCCAAAGAGGACGTCGTTCGATGTTGGTTCATCTTCGATGAACATAACTCTGCCCAAGGGTTTTCTGGAAGGGGATGTCGTGAGGAAAGAGGACATCTTCCCAGCCATCGAGCAATTTCTCCTTCCCTCGCAAAAGGAGCAATTTTCCAAATTGAGGTTCGAGGAAATTGATGCTGCTGATGTGGGCCTTTCTTTCTTGGTAAGTCTTTTTTCTATCGCATGATTTGTTTTTGGATATCGTACGATTTTAATTAATTTTGTTCGTTTTCCAGGGCTTTCAAGCCAGCCTTGGTCTTCATTCTCGGATGGAGACCATAAAGAACGATATGAAAGCCAAGATGGCCAGCGAGAGGGCTGCTGTAAAGGAAGCTGACAAAGCCAAGGAGAAGGTTTTCAAACTTGCGTCCGACCTGGAGGCAAAACAGGTCAAGATCGATGACCTGGAGTTGAGACTTGAAGAGTCCGAGCGCATGAGGGAAGAGCAACGATCCCGTATGAAGATCATTCTTGATCGTACGTCCAAGCTGGAGGAAGAGCTGAAGGCTATTCGACTGGAGAAGGCAACGCGGGAGGAGGCCTTATCGTCTGAAATCCAGGATCTGAAGGACGAGGCGGCGTTAATAAGGGTTGTAGCTCGTGCGGCCCTTATGCGTCGTGTGATAGCTGGAACCCTCACCGTTGGGATTGCCAAGGAAGAGGTGGAGGCATTCCGCGAGCTTATGGGATCTGAAGATCTTCTGGATGCTGACGATCTTAAAGACTTGGACGAGGAGGTCGGAGAGAAGCCTGTCGAGGTTGCTGCCGTTGGGGAGGAGACTCAAGATGAAATGGTCTCTGGATCCACTCCAGCGATCTTGACTACTGAAGAGGTTCCTCCTAAGATCGTGGGATCTACAGACGCTGTTGAAGGATCGGGCGATGATGCTGGAGTTGTGGGATCTGATGCCCCTCTTAGTACTTAGTTTTATTTTGTAATCGTACGATTTTTCTTTTTGTTAAGTACTTTTTGTTTAAGTACTTTTTGGAATGAATGATTTTAGTTTATCGTACATGTCAACTTGTGTTTTTAGAACTCAGTTCTTTTTAGAAACGTTTCTTTATTTTGTATCGTGCGACTGGCGTTTTATCTTGCGCGCGTGCGTATTATGATCGTGCGTTATAAGCTTAGGTTATTCATGCGATACTTGCGATATTCGTGCGATACATGCGTTTATCGTGCGATACCTGCGATAAGAAAAGAATGGCTAAGGGGTGGCCGTTGGTTTGACCAACGGCGCTCCGACGCCCAAGTCAGTAATCGTTCGTAATAAAATAGTAGTAAAAATGAAAAGGTTTAGAAGTAATACCTCTTAAGATGTGTTGCATTCCAACTTCGTGGAACTTCTTTTCCTTCGATGTTTGTAAGCTTGTATGCACCATTTCCGATAATCTTAGAGATTATATAAGGTCCTTCCCATTTGATGGAAAGTTTTCCTGCGTTTAGCTCTTGAGTATTCTGAAATACCTGTCGTAGGACATAATCACCTACTTGGAAAATTTTTGCTTTAACTTTCCTGTTGAAATGTCGTTCGACCATGGCTTTTTGTAATGCCATTTTTTGAAACGCCTTTTCTCTAAGTTCTTCCAATGCGTCTAGATCATAATATAGATTTATTACGTTTTGGTCCATCGTACGATGCCTTGCTATTGGAAATTGAGATTCGATCGGTAGTACTGCTTCACATCCATAAACAAGGGAGAAGGGCGTTTGTCCTGTTGAGGTCCTTGGAGTCGTACGATTTGCCCATAAGACTGAAGGTAATTCTTCGACCCATCTTCCCTTCGCTTCCTTTAGCCTTTTTCGAATCGAATTAATGATGACTTTGTTACTCGATTCTGCTAGACCATTGGATTGAGGGTATCTAGGTGTCGAAGTAATTAACCTAATTCCACGTTCATCGCAGAACTTACGAGTTCTTTCGCTTATGAACTGTGAACCATTATCGCACATGATCTCCGACGGTACTCCAAACCTGTATATGATGTTAGTTTGGATAAAAGAAATAACTTCCTTATCTCTTACCTGAGAAAAAGCAGCAGCTTCGATCCATTTGGAAAAATAATCGGTGAGAACAAGCAAGTAAACTTTTTGTCCTGGAGCAGGAGGTAACTTTCCTACGATGTCCATCCCCCATCGCATGAATGGCCATGGGATTAAGACAGAATGTAGGGGTTCAGAAGGTAAGTGGGACATACCTGAATGTTTTTGGCAGGCGTCGCATTTTTGTACGTACCTCATAGCATCTTCTCGAAGAGTAGGCCAATAATAGCCTTGTCGTGAGATTCTATTTGCAAGACTCCGTCCTCCAGAATGGTTTCCACATTCTCCATCGTGCATTTCTTGTAAGATCTGATTCATATGCTTCTGACTCGTTATGCATCGTAGGATTAATCCAGATGTGGATTTGCGATATAGTCTTCCTTCGAAGATTGTATACCGCGAAGCCTTCACTTTGGTCTTTCTGGCTTCCATCTTGTCGTCGGGAAGTTTATCATACTTTAGATAATTCCATATATCGAGCGACCAGTTGTAGACTTCTTCGATCATTTGTACTTTTTCTTTTGCTTCGATGGAAGACATCGTAAGATGAATTATTGGAATGTTCTCCAAAGTTGGCTCATTGAATGCGGATCCCAAATTAGCCAAAGCGTCAGCTTGAACGTTCAAATCTCTTGGGATTTGTTCTATCGAGAACTTTTCGAATCGTGCGATGCTTTCTTTAGCGATCTCGAGATATATCATCATTTTCGAATCTTTTGCTTGAAAATCACCGTTAATTTGATTCACCACTAGTAACGAGTCACTTCGTACGTGCAAACGTCGTGCCCCCGAGTTATAAGCTATTTCCAATCCAGCAATTAAGGCTTCATATTCTGCTTCGTTGTTGGTAGCCTTGAATTCACATCGTATTGAGTACACCATGTTCCCCCCGTGTGATGATTTCAGGACAATTCCTAATCCCGATCCTCTGATGTTGGAGGATCCATCGACGTACAGAGTCCAAAGCTGATTGTCTTGAATCATCACATTGTTGATTTCATCGTGCGATGGTTGCTCTACTTCTGGACTGAATTCTGCCACGAAATCTGCCAACGCTTGAGATTTTATCGCCGTTCTGGGTTTGTACGTGAGATCAAATCCACTTAGGTAGATACTCCATTTGGCTAATCGACCCGTAAGTTCAGGCTTACGAAGTACTGTCTTGAGAGGATAATTGGTTACGACTATTATATGGTGTGATTCGAAATAATGTCGTAACTTTTTAGCTGCTGTCACGAGACCTAAGAGCAATTTTTCCATCGATGTATATCTGATCTCGGCATTTAGAAAGGATTTACTTATGTAGTAAATCGGATGTTGTTGCTGATCATCTTCTCGTACGAGGACTGCACTTACCGCATTGTTGCTGACGGCTAAGTATAATTGCAAGCTTTCGCCTTCAATCGGTTTTGTCAACAATGGAGGGGAGGCCATGTAGTGCTTCAAATCTTGCAATGCTTTTTCATGAGCCTCTGTCCAGTTGAAACCTTGGTTTTTACGTAGTACATTGTAAAATAGGTGGCATTTGTCAGATGATCGTGAGATGAATCTGTTTAATGCCGCCACTCGTCCAGTAAGCTTTTGTACTTCTTTCACGTTTCTTGGGGATTGTATCTCTTTGATGGCCTTGATCTATTCTGGACTTGCTTCTATCCCACGTTGAGTGACCATGTATCCGAGGAATTTTCCAGCACGTACTCCGAAGGAACATTTCGTAGGATTGAGTTTCATTTTGTATTGTCGTAAGATATCGAACGATTGTTTCAAATGATCAATGTGATCATGTGATCGTTCGGATTTTACCAGCATATCGTCGATGTACACTTCCATCGTTCGACCAAGATGTTCTTTGAACATCATGTTTACGAGTCGTTGGTACGTTGATCCTGCGTTCTTGAGGCCGAAGGGCATCACCTTGTAGCAGTATATCCCTTTATCCGTCATGAAGGCTGTCTTCTCTTGATCGTCTGTGTGCATCAGGATTTGATTGTATCCAGAATAAGCGTCCATGAATGTGAGTAATTCATGACCTGCCGTTGCATCGACCATCGCATCGATGTGAGGTAGTGGAAACGGGTCTTTTGGACATGCTTTATTTAAATCTGTAAAGTCGATACAGACTCGCCACTTTCCGTTCTTCTTTTGCACAACTACCACGTTTGCCAGCCAATCTGGATACTTAACTTCTCTAATCTTTCCTGTCTTTAGCAAGTTATCGACCTCGTCGTTAATAACTTTGTTGCGTTCTGGCGCGAACTTACGTCGTTTCTGCTTAATTGGTTTAAATGATGGATCTACGTTCAGCTTGTGCGAGATGATGTCAGGATCAATCCCAACCATGTCTTCGTGCGACCATGCGAAGCAATCTGAGTGTTCCTGCAAAAAAAATATTATTCTGTTTTTTATATCAGGGGTTAGTGTTGCTCCCACGAAGACTTTTCGATCTGGATGTTTTGGATCTAGTACGACTTCTTCAAGTTGAAGGTCATCGTACGATCGTACTCCATCCTGGCTCTGTAATTGCTAGATATCCTGGGGTTTGGTCTTCATCGTGATCTTGTAACATTCACGAGCGATTTTCTTTTCACTAACGATCTCTTGCACGCCCCAGGGAGATGGAAATTTAATCTTCTGATGATAGGTCGATGGTACGGCCTTCATATCATGAATCCAGGGTCTTCCGAGTATTGCGTTGTATGCTGATGGACAATCTATGACGTTGAATTTAGTTTGCTTGTTGATTCCTTTGGCGAAGACTGGCAATACTATTTCTCCGAGGGTACTCGTTGCGTCTCCATTGAAGCCTACTAGAGTTGTAGTCCGTCGTACGATATTGGATCTGTCGATGCCCATGATCTTTAGAGTATCTGAGAATATAACGTTAGCGGAGCTACCTCCATCCACCAATACTCTCTTGGTCAAACAGTTTCCAATGGTTAACTGTATAACTAGAGCATCATGGTGTTTTTGGTTAACGCCCGATAGATCGTCTTGATCGAACGTTAGTTTGGCTGTATCGAGTTCTTTTTCAGCTGCAGTCTTTGAATCTTCAGGAATAGGATATCCTTCAGGTCCTTCTCGTGCGTGTCGTTTGGCCGCAGAGTATGTCAAGCCACATACTTCGGATCCACCAGTAATGCAATTGACCACTTTGGTATGGATCGGAGATGCTGGCCTTTTTGCTTCATCGCCGATAATACCTTTTAGGTGCCCATTTGTTTTGAGGTAAGCAATCTCCTTTTTGAGGCTAATGCATTCGTCCGTCGTGTGTCCATGATCAGCATGGAACTCGCACCATTTAGTCTGATCTTTGTCTTTGCTAGGATTCTCCGGCTTCTTGGGCCATCGTACGTTTGCATCGATCTTTCGCAAGGAATCCACCAGTTCTTTGGATGTACCTGCAAAATTGTAAGTAGATAAATCGGGATATCTAATTCTTCCTGTACCTTTGCTCGTGCGAGTTTTGGATTCTTGTCGAGAGTTTCCAATTTTATTTACTCTCTTAGGTTTAAAATCGTGTTTCTGTGCGCCCAGATTTTTCTTTTCGTTCGAATGCTTCCGTCTGAAGATGGCGTCGTCTTCAATTCTCATGTGGGCTAACGTTCGAGCTCGTACATCGTCAAAATTCTCTGGTGGATATTTTGTGAGATCCGTATATAATTCCGAAGAATTATCGAGCCCACGTTTGTATGCTTCAATTGCGGTTTTTATATCGCAATTCTTGACTTCGATCATTTCTGCATTAAACCTGTTAAAATAATCGCGTATCGTTTCTCCAGTTTTCTGTACGACATAGTACAAGTCACTGGTTTGCTTTTCCATCTTGCGACTGCTCGCGAACTGTCGAGTGAATTGGTTCACCAATTCAGCGAATGATTCGATACTCTTTGGCTTTAAATTTATAAGCCATTGTAGCGCGGCTCCTGTTAGAGTAGATCCAAAGCTTTTACACATGCATGCTTCCTGATATTGAGATGGGATCGAAGCAGTCCACATAAGTTGTTTGTATTGCGCGACATGTTCCACTGGATCTGTTATCCCCGAGTACTTGGTTGTAAAAGCAGGAATGTTGTACTTCTTGGGTATTTCCATAAGAGCAATTTCATCAACGTAGGGTGAAGCTTGAAATCCTGTCTTTGGTTCGACTTCAACTGGTACGGCTGCTCCAGGAAGTTTTGCGAGCAATGCGAGCATTGCTTTGTTTTGTTCCTCTAACATCTTTAATCGTACGTCCATAAGGCTTTCAGTAGGTGTTACTCCAATATTTCCTTGATAATTGGGTTGGACTGGAATATGGGTTACGGTAGTATTTATTGTTGGTATGTGTGGTATTGGTTCTGGGATTGAATAGGAAGGTCGAGGAACACCTTGAGGTTGAACGTAGGTAAATACGGGAGGTGGTCCTGATGGAAGAGGAGGAAAAATGGTTTGAGATTGGTTATTCTGAGGTGGACGTACGTTGTTTTGAGATACTTGTGTCATCACTGGTATTTGAGAGGCTTGAGGCATTGAAGGTATTTGTGGTGTCCTGAACTGATTTTGCTGAACGGGAGGTGGTCTAGGGAGCGGTGCTGATATCGCAGGATTAGTTTGAGAAACTTGAGGGTTTAGACCCCGTAATCGTA
Organism: Centaurea solstitialis; assembly: GCA_030169165.1. Taxonomy (NCBI): domain Eukaryota; kingdom Viridiplantae; phylum Streptophyta; class Magnoliopsida; order Asterales; family Asteraceae; genus Centaurea; species Centaurea solstitialis. The sequence goes on along the minus strand of CM058042.1, from coordinate 62,360,709 downwards.
CGATTTCGTTATTGGCTTCCATGTTTTGATTAGCCAACTGCTGGATTTGTTGCTGAGCAGCTGCTAGTTGTTGTTGCAGAGTCGGTTGGAAGTTATTCTCCATAATCCTGCAATGAATACTCAAGACAACTCGAAGATTAGTAGACAAACGTTTTATCAAACGAAATTTTCTCAGAACGGGGCCCCACGGTGGGCGCCAAATTGTTTTGGTAAAAAATTACACAATTTAATATCGTAAGATGTTGTGAGGCGAATCCGTCGAGAGAAAGAAATTTAGTTCGATAAAACGTGCGATGAAATAAATGACAAAACAATTTGATGACGCAGGAAAAACCTCGAGGTCGAGGAAAAAACCTGCGGTCGACTAAAAGGGTATAGTCGACGTTGCACTAAGTATCACCAATAAGGGGTGATGTCCTCGAGAGTTACAGCGTAGATCGTGCGATTACAATAAAAGAGAATAAATTACAAAGAGCAATATCAATATTGTAGAGAGATTTTTCTAGCTTCAATGTAATCCCATCTCTTCAAATGAGGTCTTCGGACTCCTTTTATAGCTGACTATAGTGTAACTGTCGTCCATAATTGTGTGTTAAATGCAACGGTCATAACCGAAGCTTAATTCTCGCACGTAACGGTTGGAGCTTTATGAGGAGCGTATCTTGGTCTTTAACGGTCATTTGTTCTTCAATGTTTATTGTTTACCTGTTACAAATGATTAATCTCAAGATATACTTAACTGTTAGTATCATATCGTGCGATATCGTACGTTTTGTCGTACGATATAGTATAAAGATCGTTCGACAATTGATTGTTATCGTTCGAAGGTATATTTGTCTTATCTCAGGACCTTATCTTAATACAGGATTATCATCCTGAAAGATATCTTAAGATTTTAAGTCGGTCGTCGTGCGTCGTGCGATTTTTCACCCAAACAATGAACAAATCATGTTTGGCAAAAACTGGCTTATAAGTATGTAAAATGACTAAAAATGACATCTTTAATAAATAATCAATTACAAATATTTTATAATATAATTAAAACAAAATTTTAATAATATAATTAAAATAAATTTCTATTAATACAACATGTTAATACAAACAGTAAAAAAGTTATATAATATAATATATTGAAATAATATAAAATTGATTATTATTATGATTATATATACACACTATAAATTCAGAATTTGTTAAAACAAATTTAGAAAAAAAAATATACATTAACTTATAATTTAAACTACTATTAAATATAATAAATTAAAAATAAAATTGATCAACTTCACATATCTTAAATAATTAATAATTTTAAAAGAATATAATTAAGAACTAGATATAAATTTTTTTGTTAAACTATTTAATAATTTTAAAAGAATATAATTAAGAACTAGATATAAATTTTTTGTTAAACTATTTAACATGTTTTAAGTTTTAACTATATAACATTTTAAAATTATTATATTTATTTTTTAAAATTAAAATTAAATAATACATAATATAATTAATAACATGTGAAAATAAATAACATATAACATACAATTTAATTTAATTAATAATTAATTTTAGCTATTAATAATTATTATTTATTAATAATTAATATATAATTTTAATTAATAATAGTTAATATTAATAAATGGTATAATTGGAAAAAGTAACAAAAAGCTTCTCATAAGCTACTCAAAGTAGCTTATCAAAAAAACTAACTTATAAGCTACTTTTGGTCTTACCAAACATGTACACAAAAAATAAACTAGCTTATAAGTCAGGTTATAAGCTAGCTTATTTTTACCAAACAATGCCTAAGTCTTTAACCAACTATTGAATTAATCAGTTCTAAGAATCGACTGAATACATGTTCAAAATTGATTGAACTTTTAATTATACCCGAACCTGACCAACTTTAACCCAAAACATCTCGAACCCGAAACCTAAAGTGTGGGGCTTTGTTTTCATATCTGATATCCAATGGAGTTTTTGATTTGTCTACCCAAACACACGCGACCAGCCCGATGCACACCCCTAGCTAGCTAGGGGTGAGCATCGGCTCGGGGTCGGGTTGTTCGGGCGAAAAAGTTCGGATATCCGAAGACCAAACTTTTCGGGTGGGAGAATGTAGCCCCGAAGTCTGACCAAAATGTTTGGGTTTTTTGGGTTTCGGGTGAGTTTGGGCCGGGTTGCGGATATCCAAAAAAATCAGCTCCCTTTTTTTTCAACCTTTTTGTTCTAAAACACATTAAAAATGCAAAAACAAGCAATGAAGATAAGAAACAACATTAATTTTGTTCCTAACACTAAATCAGTACATTTGTTGAACTTAATATAGTATATGATTTTTTTTAAATTGACAAATGTTTAGGTTAATATATATTTGTTTTTCAAGGGTTATGATTGGTGTGTAAGTGTGTATGAATTAATTGGTGTGTATTTGATTTTTCCTCTCTCTCTCTCTATATATATATATATATACGTGAAAGTTCAATTGCAAACCACCTTTTCATTGTGAACGTGTGGACAAACGAGAGCGCGACACGTGGCAATTTGAAAAAATTTCGACTTAGTTATTCAGACTGAATAAAGCGTTATTCAGACTGAATAACACTAACATGCACTCTGATGCAATTGGACGCGGGCGGGTCAGCCGCGGGTCATCCGCGGGTCAAGCGTTATTCAGTATGAATAACACTAACATGCAGTTTTATTCAGACTGAATATGACTTGACCCGCCGTTTCAGATTGCCACGTGTCGCGCTCTGGGCTGTCCTCACGTTCACAACGAAAGGGTGGTTTGTATTTGAACCCACCCCTATATATATATATATATATGTGTGTGTGTGTGTGTGTGTGTAGAAAAAAGAAAAATAACTTCGGATTTCGGGTTCGGATTCGGGGCGGAATATGAGCACCCAACTTGATCTCTTTTTATCCGATATTAAGTTTGTTTCAGGTTGTTATGGTTCGAAGTCTTTTGTTTTTTCAGTTCGAATTCGGTTGGTTTGTTCGAATCGGTCGGGTTTTGCTCTCGCTGACCCTAGCTAACCGTGATACCCACACCACCTAACAAGACAAAAATAGATTGTACATTTATTTTGGCGCGCACCGAATGACGTCATTCCCTTCGTGGGCATTCCACCATAATGAAAAATAGAGAGGCGGCTTTTGCTTTAATATTACTAAAGAGCCAACCAAAGAGGAACCACAATGAAACTATAATAACTCATGATCACTTTCATCCCCAAATCCTACTCAAAATCAGCTTACAATCTTCATCTCATCCCTCATCTGCCTCAATTATCTTTCAAGGTATCATCAATTCTTCCTCCAATTGATGTTAATCGCACTTGAAATCTCGATTGAGGTTATCGTAATCGTGTGTTTTTGTATCAGTTTGTTTTTTTGGTTGATCGGTCTATTTCTGGTTTAATTTGGTAGATTAGGTTATCTATGCTTTCAATTTTGATCAACCTAGTGTAGTAATTGATGTTGATCGCACTTGAAATTTCGGTTAAGCTTGTCGTAATGGTGTGTTTTATATCAGTTTTTTGGTTGATCGGTCTATTAGGTTATTTATGCTTTCACTTTTGATCAAACTAGTATTGTGTAGTCGACAGAAATAGGGTTAATGTTCGTATGGATCTTATTTTTTTTTTCCTAGAAGAATTTTCTTCTTAATTTAGTAATGAAGTAGTGATGATGATGTTAAATTCGCTACAATTAGGTATCAATTTTGCATATGGCAAGAACTAGATTTCAGACTGTACCCCTCTTCTTTTTTAAATAGGGATTGTATTTTTATTTAGGTTTGAAATCTGAGGCTTACAACTGAAAAATGACCTAGGGTGCGTTTGGTTGTGGAAAATGAAAATTTAGAAAACGAGCTTGGTTCATTTGGTTTTCAAAAGTTTTCCATGAAAATTAATTTTTTTTGTTCTATGTAAATTAGAGAATTGATTCTAGTAGTTATTCAAAATTTTCTAAACGCGTTTTCTAATTTTCTAAAATGGAAAATGAAAACTCCACTTCAACCAAACACTTTTTCTAAAATTTTCATAGAAAACTGAAAATGGAAACTAAACTCCATTTTTTGAAAACGTTTTCTAGGAAAATGAAAATAGTTTTCCACAACCAAACACACCCTTAGGTTTTCTATGAAATTTTGATTTTCGATGAGAGTTGTAGTTTTAGATATTGATGAATACGGGTTGAATGGTGGAAACTTAATTTCATTTTAAGCATTAATATGTGTGTGTGAGCTTTGCTAGATTGTGGTGAAGCAAACCAAGTAACAACTTGCTGTATATATTGATTCTGCAGCGGACTCTTCAAATGGCTCGTTCTGCATTGGATGAAATGTCGGATTCTGGTGCCTTTATTAGAAGTCCTTCAACATTCCGTAATTTCATTTCACGAGATCCAAAGTCCACGTTTTTAGCCGAGCCTGGAAGATATCATTTATATGTGTCGTATGCTTGCCCTTGGGCTTCTAGGTGCCTTGCCTACATAAAGATCAAAGGACTTGATAAGGCCATCAGTTTCACGGTATCTTTACAATTTATGGATTCTTGTAACATTTTGAATTTTAGGATATACATGGGTGTCAAGGCTAGCTTGCGCTTCTTGACTAATCCTATGAGCACTGTAAGTAGCACTCATTTGGAACGCTGCACAGGATGGGACAAGACAGGACAAAATCTGTTATCCCATGTTTGGTGTGACAATAAGACTAGGACAGGACTGGACTGAGTGGGACAAAATTACCTTTTTTTCCTATTCCACCAAAATAGGTGGAACAAAAACCAAGGAGATGGGACAAGGTTAGTAAATTACTAAACTACCCATGCCAAATTGGAACCGTAAAACCTTGCCAATTTTTTCACCCACGTACCTCACTCTTGCCCGTCCTATCCTATTTGCATACCAAATGCTCGTTGAGGGAACTTGAACCAATGACCTTTAGAGAGCAAACCTGAGGTTTTATCAATTGGGCTTCCACCAAAGATTTCTAATATTGATTATTTTTAGCAATTAAGTTCTAATTTTCTTGCTAATGTCAGTCAGTCAAACCCATATGGGAAAGAACAAAGGAAAGTGATGAGCACATGGGATGGGTCTTCCCTGATACAGAAACAGAGCAACAAGGGGCTGCACGGACCCTTTCAATGGAGCAAAGAGCATAAGAGCACTATACGAGCTTGCGAGTGGAAACTACTCTGGAAAATACACTGTTCCTGTATGTATACTTTGTTTTTCCTCCATTTAGACATCTATTTCAACTATCTTTTGGCTCACACTTCCGCACAAGCCGTGGGTCTTCATAGAAACAGCCACTCTATCCTTTGGGGTGGACACAAGTCTGCATACATCCCACCCTTCCGCAGACTCAACTTTCTAGTAGGATTTATTGGGTTTGTTTGGTTTAGTTTTAGGCATCTTTCTCAACTCTCAAGTGTGATTTACTGTTCATACAGTTGATTTTTTATGATGGTTTTTGGTGATAGGTTCTCTGGGATAAGAAACTAAAGACTATTGTGAATAATGAGAGCGAGGAGATCATTCGTATGATCAATACTGAGTTCAATGAAATAGCAGAGAATCCAACCTTGGACCTCTACCCTTCTCATTTGCAAAGCCAAATCAATGAATTAAATGGCTGGATTTATAGTGGGATAAACAATGGTGTTTACAAATGTGGATTTGCTAAGAAGCAAGGCCCTTATGAGGAGGTATATGTTTTGCGGTTTATGGTTATACTTCATACAGTTATTCTTTTTTCAGTTAATTAAGCTGTTGTGCAAGAGTAATATTTGAAATGGAGTATTAATGGGCCATTGGTTTGTGTTTACGTTGGATATGTAGGCTGCTAAACAATTATATGAAGCTCTGGACAAATGCGAGGAAATACTTGGAAAACAGCGATACTTATGTGGGAACGTTGTAACTGAGGCAGATATTCGGCTGTTTGTCACCCTCATAAGGTTTGATGAGGTATGTTGCTTCTCTGTTTACCTCTTAACCAACTTTTCGAAATTTTATTTGACTTTCTATTTTGACATGCTTTTCACCGAGTGGGGGTTTTCACATAGACAACCGCTCTACTCTTTGGTGTAGAGGTAAGGTCTACATCATTGTTACCCCCGCCCCCTGGGTGTGTAACATAATAAGTTCATTTTGGTTTCGTTTGGAGTACAAAAGTTAGGTATTGGGGTGTTTGTGGTCTGGTTTGGGTGGTTTAACCCTTTTTTAATATACCAAACCAGACTGCTAGTGACTGTTTGAGATGAAGTGTCCAAATCAGTCAAATGATACCACAAAATGTGGTTGGGTCTGACTACAATGGGCTTTATCAAACACTTGGTGCACATGTGTTTTATTACAAATATGACAATGAGAGATAGAGAGAGATCAAAGAAACAATGGAAATTTCTTGATGATCTTACCAAAAAAGAATCGAGTCAATCGACTATAGTTTAGTTTTGAGATAAGAGCAATGTATAAGCATATTCTTGGAAGAGATTATATGTGGTAACATGAATTTAACATATGCTCCTCTGTCTCAAAATAGATGCACCCTTCTTGTTGTAAGTCACGAGGGTAAGACCTTGTGGAATTCAACATGAAGTATAAAATCATGAAGTTTTGTGATTTTCTTTTAGAAGATGTCCCATTTGATATTATTGAATCTTGAAACTTAGCTATGAACCAGATTCTAATAGTTTTGCAACTTCAAAAGAAACTAAATCACAAATTGCTTTAAAACGCGTTAAGCGTAACCAAGCCATTGAATGACCTTCTTATGCTCAAGTGTTTTACAAAAGCAGTTAATCTAAATACATAAAACCTAATTATGCTCAAGTGTTTTCATTTATGCATATGAGGAAATTAAGTTATATTATTTGGTACAATTACTTCATAAATTAACTAGTTCCAATGTTCTATATACAAGTACTCATAAAGGATAGAAAAAGAAGAAAGTTGATTTATCCCACTTAACTTTTTGAAAATGTCTAATTTGATTAGTTGGTGGCCCATTATGAGGCCATAGCATAATGCTTAAGAGGCCGGGATCACGGGAGTAGATTGTCGTGCACCCGCTCACCTGATTATTGCAAGAGAAAAAAAATTATGCGTCTAAAAGGTGAACCCGCTTGATTTTGAAGAGTACCCTTAAATACTCTGAGACCAAATTTATGGCATAAATTAAATACTGGTGGGATGGTCATATTAGCACTTTACATGGAAGAGGGCATGGGGTTTGAATCTTATTTTAAGTAAAATATTAACTTTTTATCTTTTTATTATAGTTATTACTACTACTACGCCAATACAACTTTTTTGTTAATATTTCTCTAATTTTGTTTTTTTTTTTAATTTTTCGTGATTTCTTGTTCTTCTCAATGCCAATTCATCTTAAAAGTTGTCGCCTTGTATCTAATTTTCAAACTGACATATATATTTACCAAGGTTCCAAATAACGTGAGACGTGGCGTGGCGCCAAGGCCAAGCCTCAAGCCTTGGAAGCCATGGCGTGGATATTACGTTTTCCAAGGCGTGACTTATGGCGGCAAATCTCTATATCTTATATAATATTATACACAAAAACATACGTTTTACTACTATTACTCAATGAATTAAAGATAATAAACCATTTAAATTAAGTTATATAATAAAAACTATCAAATAAGACATTAAAAAACAAGTTAAATCAAATATTAGGTTTCAAAAACCTGCGCATTACTCTATGGCGTGCCTCAGGCATAACGTGGCGTGAGACACACGCCTTGAGCCACGGCGCGCCATGGCGTCTGTTGCGGCGAGCTTTTTCGAACCATGATATTTAATTTAAAGATGAAGTTTGATTCCATCCGAAAAAGTGTCTTTTCTTCCAAATCAACGCAATTGACTCTTCCATGGTCAAAATGCGTCGACTTGTTTCCAAGTCAAACCGCAATCTTGTGGACCCACTCAGAGGACTTCCTAGGCCCGCCACTGTCCTAAACATCTGTGCCAAAACTCAACATTCTTGGGCATATTTGTCTTTTTGTCTAGCTTCACTTGGAGTGTTAGAGTCTCACACTGGCTAGACTTGGACCTTTCTCTCTGTTCTTTTTTCTACTCTATTTTTGAAAATCATCTGATGAGGTTCCACATATCTCACAAAATGGTTGTATGTTGTGCTATTGAGTCTTGGTTGTTGGAAATCTGTTTGCCATCTGTTTTTTGTTTTTCTTGAATTTTTTGGGTATTTAGAAAATTGATTTATGTGCAGGTTTACGCGGTTCACTTCAAGTGCAACAAGAAACTGCTACGTGAATACCCAAATCTATTCAACTACACAAAAGACGTGTTCCAAATCCCGGGTATGAGTAGCACCGTTAACATGGAACATATCAAGAAACATTACTATGGAAGTCATCCTTCCATTAATCCATTCGGGATCATCCCCATTGGCCCCGAGATCGACTATCTTTCACCTCACGATAGAGATCGATTTTCTAGTTAAATACAACATATATATATATATATATGTATTGTGTGTGTGTATTATGATGTACTCTATCTCTCCTTTGTTATAATAAGTGGTGTTATCTTTTGTTGCAACAAGTGTTTTTATTATATTTAGAGTTTGCATGTTGGTCTTAGGCGGCGTTTGGTTCAGAGAATGGAATTGGAATCTATAGTATGAATTTGACTTTGGAACTGGTATGGAATTTGATGGAATCTGACCACTTATTTGGTTGGTAGGAATTCAATTTCATCACTTAGGCCAGTGAATGATGAATTTCTTAAATTGTGGAATTCAAATAATTCCATCAAGTTCATTCTGCGAACCGAGCATCGCTATGGAATTTGGTCAAAGGAATTTGTCATTCCAATTCCATCAAATTCCTTCGAATTTTGATGGAATTCTTTGAATTCCACTGAATTATTCAGTTTAAGGAGTTCATCATTCTTTGCCTTTAAGTGAAGGAATTGAATTCCTACCAACCAAACACGTGGTCAAATTCCATCAAATTCAATTCCAATTCCTTCGATGGATTCCAATTCCATCAAATTCTATTCTGCGAACCAAACGCTGAGTTCGATGACTAATTAAGACGGTGTTTGGATGTGTGTTTTGGAAATGATAAGGTGATATTGAATAAGCAGAATTAGAATCAAATAACCACTTTTACTAAAACAAAATGCAAGAGGTAGGCTTCGTTTGTTTTTAAAGAGGTACGAAGCCTAATTTCACGTCTAAAAAATAAGTGGTGAATGGTACATTTTTTAAAATTTCAGGGGGGCTACAGGAGATTTTCACACCTTCTTTTAAAAATAAAATAAATAGTCTTTTAAGTCAACAAACCTCTTAATTTTCAAACGAGGTTTTAAGAGATTTTTTTTTAAAACAAACGTCCCCGTAGTGTAGTGTTCAGAAGTGCTTTGCTACATGAAAAGTGTCCCTCTAGGGCTCAAGCCTTAATCAAAAGTGATCTCTTTTTTTGCTTTTGGCCTTCCTTTTTAGACGAGATAAAGGTTGTGTTTGACAAAAATAAGCTAGCTAATAAGTTATCCATTCAAACATGTAGCATAAGTTAGCTTATTGAAATGCTAGTTAGAGTAGCATTTTAGTAGCTTTTTATGGTTTTTTCAATTATACCTTTATTAATATTAATTAATATACCCCAAAATACTCTTTATTCATAAGCTAGGTTTTGTTGAACATAAATTTGTCAAACATAATTTTTATTCATAAAAATAAAATAAATCATAGATTTTTAGAAATTTGCTATTTATATTCTTTTAACTTAGACCGATATAGTTATATTTTTACTTTTAAAACATTTTTAGTTAGTTACAGATAAAAAAAATTATTTTTATTAAAAGGATGTAAATAACTAGTTTTTAAAAGTTTATTTATTTATTTAGTTTAATGGTTTTTTATTGAAAAAAAGTTTAGCGACTTCATTATTTAAAATGAGAAATTTAATAATGTTTTTATTTAAAAAATAATTTAAGAACTTAACTTTTAAAATAAGATAATTCGTTTTATTAACATAAGTTACAAGATTTTTTTATTCATGTTTATGAAAAAGGAGAAGAGAAGGGAAGGAAAACTTTTTATGTTTTTATCGAAGAGATAAAAAATTTAATTATTTTTACAAATGCATATTCATAAACACGAATAAAAACATCTTTAAAGCAACAAATAATATAAAACTTTATTTCTTTTATTTGTTTGTTTGTTTTACTTCAATTTTCGTTTATAAATGAGACTGGATAATCCATTAGTTACCTAAGATCGATCAACATTTATTTTGAGCATGCTCAACTCGATAATTGGTTTCATAAAGTAATTTACAAAATATAATATAAAAGTCATCAATTAACTAAATTAAATCGTTATTTTAATAAATAAATACAAATATATAAAAACGTTAGATTCAACGAGAGATGATAAATGAATGGTACAAAGATCCTACTAAAAGAGACAAGGTGAATCAAATTGATAACTTTTCCATCTTGATAATGAAATTTGAGCAACCTCCATTAAATTCTTTTAACTTGCAATTGTACAAAAGAGAACTTTAAATTTCATAATTTTCAATGGTAAGTTTGAAAATTACCAAATTTTTGTAGGCTAGATTTGAGTTTGTTTTAAGTTGAGTCCACGTTTGGTTGAAACCTGAAGCGAGTTAGAGTTTAGAAAATTGATGCCGAGTTCATATTGAGTTTGAATTTTAATTGTGCTTGAGTTTTCAAGTCAGGTTCAAACCTATGGAATTACTATTGAGTCCGAATCGAAAATATTGAAAGTTGAGTTCGACTTAGATCATTTATATAGTTCATTTCTTCACAAATTCCAAAACATTTAGGTGTCATTTGTTTTTAAAAAGATTTAAGGGCTAAAGTTTGATTTTAGATCTAAAAAATAAGGGTTGGATGGTGGTACCTCTTAAAATTGTAGAGGACAATAAGAGGTTTTTAGATTTTTTTTTCTCCTAAATAAAACAAGCCATCTTAAGTCTACAAACCTCTTAATTTTCAGACTTATAAGGACGTATTTTAAAAAAGAAAACAACTCCATAAGGTATGATGAAAATGGGTTGGGTTCAAGTGAAATTTTGAGTTAACTTGTAAAGCATGAAAAATATACAAGATCAATCTCCTTATAAAACGTAATTCATAGTTAAGTTTGAAATTATAAACTGATTAAAAGTTCAAATCCATATTTTATATTTTTTACATTAATTTATCAAATGATCCTTCTTTCTGAAAAAAAATTAAATATTGTCGTTGTAGATTTTGGTAAATGACAACCTTTATAGAATCTAATTCATTGGCAACTTTTTGACCATCCTCAGCAAAATTTCTAAACAATTATTATAAAAATTCCTTGTTTTAAATAAAAATAATTATTAGAATGATAGATTTTGAAAATCCATCCTATGACAAAAAAAACTAGAAATGTAAATTCAGCATTCTTGATAAAAATAAGCTAACTGATTTTTAATGTACATGTTTAGATAAATATAAATTTATATGTAATAAAAGAATAATTGGGATATCATATGTTGTTCTTTGTGAGTCATAGTTAGTAGTATTTTTTTGCCTAAACATGAACATGGACACATTTTTCACTTTTGGTTCATTTAAACGTATATGACACTTGTCATTTACTTAACAAATTCAATTAATTTATTTTAAATATTAAAAATATAAAATATCAAGATAATTATTGAAATTTTGAATTGTTCAAGTTAATCCCACTAATTTATTTCAAATATAAAAAAAATATATAACATATAATCAAGATAATAATTGAAATCTTAATTGTTCAAGTTAATTTTTGCTTTGTGTATAAAAAATATTTTGATTAATTAATTTTATTAAAAACACGAGTTTGACTAATTAATTATATTTATACTTTATACGGTATAAATTGTATTATTAATAAGTCAAAAAATAAAAACAAAAACCGACACAAAACAAGATTATTTATTAAAATGCTCAATAATGTAAGATGTTTTGCGCTGCATCCCACATGTACTATCTTGTTTGCTTATAAATTAATTTAGGCCATGTAACACCCGTAATTTTTGGATGTAATAATGGTTCTTTGATAAATTATGGGATTTAGAATTTTGGATCAAATCACGGATTTTCGTTCCAGTTGCCTGTTTTGGACCTTAAAAGCGCTGTCATAGTGCCGTTTTGGACTTTCGTTCCAGTTGCCTGTTTCAGACCTTAAGAAGCGCTGTCATAGTGCTGTTTTGGGCTTTCGTGAGTTGTGTCAGATCAAGAACAGGTTAAATACCCTTCTCTCTTCATTTTATCATAACTTCCTCATTTCTAAACCATTTGAGCTGATTCTTTTTCCTATATTCTCCTCTTTCCAAGTTCTTCAAGATCCCATTAATGGATTGATAGTTAAAGTAGCAAGATTTGGAAGTTTGATCTTCATCATATTCATCTTCTTCACCTCACTTTCCACCTCCATTGTTGCTAGAGTTGAGTTCTTCAAGATCTAGGATTTTCTACTCAAGTTTTGGCTAGGTAAGCTTATCTAAACCACTTGAGGTTTGTTAATCCACATAATAGGAGTTATAAAACTAACCTAAGGTTTGATTTGCTTGATTTTAGGTTGTTCACATATTTGACCTAAATCTTGGATTTGGGGGTTTTGGTTACAAACCCTCAAGGTGAGTTCTCTATATGGTTTTAAGTATAGATCCAGTGTTGAATGATGTAGTTATGGAACTAATCCAAGGTATTAACTCCTTATCAGTTTAGGTGACTACTCAAGCTTTAAGCTAGGGTTTGGTGAAAATTGGGGCTTTTGGCTTTACGAGCCTCAAGGTGAGTTGCTAAAACCATTTTGTTAAAACTGAGAGCACATCATCTTGTTGATACTACGTGTCTTGCTCGATATTTGTGGATAACTATGTGTTTGGATGAAATGCCTAAATTTCTAGGTTTAGGATTTGCCATGAAATGAATAAGTGATGATTCTCGTATGTATGGCTTAAATTGGATTATCGTATACATGAAATGATTCATTGTGTGCTACAAATACATGAGTTATATCCATGTGATTACATGATGAATGTGTTTATGAGAAATGCGGGTTATTAAGTATGCCATGGATTGATGCAAAGGAATTGAATTCTGAACATGTTGATTTATATGAAATGAATGAAAGTATTGAGACTTTCGATAATGCATAAATTGTATAACTAAAAATGTTATGGAGCACCGCTAGTCAAAAAGTGGGATGCCATTGGTCGCTAGTCAAAAAGTGGACCGGGAGGTCACTAGTCAAAAGGTGAGTACCCATGTTTTCATGCAACGTAAATTGGACAATGTGGCACTAGTCAAAAGGTGTACACTATGTCGTTTTTGGAAATGAGATTGATTTAAAGTGGCACTAGTCAAAAGGTGTGCACTTCAAGTTTACACAAGTTCGACTCAGTCTTGGGTGGCACTAGTCAAAAGGTGTGCACCTATGTCCCTCGCCATTCGTGTGGCCGCGAATGTGCCTGGCCTCTGAGGTTGCCTATTCGAGTCTTCGTAGGAGGACGGCAACGGGGTGTCTCGACTCTGAGGTGTAACTTGCTTGTTGAAAGTGGGTCGCTCCCACGGTTTTCAAAGATAAAAGATAAACCGGTTTAATATGATGCATTTTGTTGTTAATACACTCTCGTACATCTCACATGTCTTAACATGCTTTTATATGTATGATGTTTATTTGATACAACTCACTAGGCTCCTTTAGCCTAACACTTGTTTGGTGTCGATGTGTCTCTCAGGTATAAGGGACGCCGTTCCCAAGTAGGTGCCGGGAGTGAGAGTGAGCTTTGGGGAAAGTGGGAAGAGACCGGTCATTAGACCGTACACGCGTTGACAGATTTGACAACCCTTTTGTAGTCTTTTCCGAAATAGGATTTAGACTAGATGGTTGTCGCATTCTTTAATTAAATTACAAACATTGTAATTACACACTACTTATACCCCTGTTTTGGGAAGAGCTCGCGCTATGGCGTTATATTATGTGTACCACCTTTCGTTAAATGAAAGTTTTTGTTTACCCTAAATTTGGGGCGTTACAGGCCATCCGCGACCGGCTGTGAATCTGGGCTGTACCGGCCCCATACCGGCGGTAACACCGCCGAGGTGTACCGGTATGGGGGCTGCAAGCACACCCATCGGTCTCCGCTTGCAGCTGGTATGAAACACAAATTTTTTTTCTTTTTTTCTTTGTTACCGTTGTATAACGGTTATATATATATATATATATATATATATTCTTTCTATTTATCTATATATACTTCCAAACCCCAACCTATTTTCTCATTCTTTCACCTCTAAACTTCTCCTATTCACCTCTAAATTCTCTTAAACTTCTCCTAAACTTCTCCTCTTCTTCCAAATAATGGATCATTTCGACGACAACGAAGAATTTGATCTCATCGTGGATCAAATGATTACGAACACCATTCAAGCGACGGAATTGATTATTCAATATCTCGAAAACGAGAGGCGGAACCGTCGAACCCTAGACCGAGAGGGCCGAATAAAGATAGAGGTCGGGAAGAGGGACACGATAAACTTGTCGCCGACTACTTTTCTGATAACCCGGTGTACGACGACGAAAACTTTAAACGGCGGTTTCGTATGAGTCGACGACTATTCGTAAGGATAGTTTCCGATCTTGAAAGAGAGTTTGATTGTTTCAAGCAGCAGTGGGATGCAAGAGGCGTCAAGGGGTTTTCTCCGCTTCAAAAGTGTACGTCCGCTATCCGACAATTGGCGTACGGGACTGCTTCAGATTCTATGGACGAGTACCTAAGGATGGGCGAAACGACCTCAAGGGAATGCCTAAAATTTTTTTGTCAAGGTATTATTAAACTCTATATGCGACAATATTTACGAAAGCCAACTGCTAGCGATATTCAGGCTATCTACGCGTTGCACGAACAACAACACGGCTTACCCGGCATGCTTGGTTTGATAGATTGTATGCATTGGGAATAGAAAAATTGTTCTGTCGCATGGAGGGGTCAATTCCATAGAGGTGATCATCAGGGACCGACGATAATTCTTGAAGCCGTGGCATCATACGATGAATGGATTTGGCACGCATTTTTCGGGGTTCCGGGTGCCACGAACGACATAATCGTTGTGAATCAATCATCGATTTTCAACGATTTATTCGAAAATAAAGCGCCCGATAGTTCGTTTGTAGCGAATGGCACACACTACCATCACGGGTATTATCTTGCCGACGGGATATATATCCCGAGTTGACGACTTTCGTGAAAGCATTTAGGTACCCAACGGAAGTGTCACGGTTGCAGTTCACGACACGTCAAGAATCGGCTAGAAAAGACATCGAACGGACATTCGCCACGCTTAAAAGTAAATGGCACGTCGTTGCTAGACCGGCACGGGTATGGTCACGAAGGAAATTACAAGAAATCATGTACACGTGTATAATTTTACACAACATGATTCGTGAAGACGAAGGGTTTTCACATTATCCTTTTGATCCTACGGCGGTTTTACCGAGCGAAGTTGAGACAACGATTTCGGAGGAAGAACGAGCAAACAACGTCAACTTCGTAAAAAACCGAGAGAGGCACGCCAACCTTCGCGCCGATTTATCTCAACATTTGTGGGATTCTATGCCTCATAATTAGTTTTATTGTATTTTTTATTTTTAATTAGTTTTTTTTAATTTGAATGAAATTTTGATATTAATGTAATTTTAATTTAAATTTATAGTATTTAAATTTATATTATTTTATTTAAAAAATCATACAGGCGGTATGACCTGTACGGTTGTGGGTGAATGGTACGGTAATGGTAAGGTAGTGGTAAAGCTGATGTGGCGCTGAGGTGGCAGCCTGTGCAGGTGGTATCACCTGCACGGCGGCGGATGGCCTTATAAGCTAACTTATTGATAAACTACTTGGAGTAGCTTATACTAATTACATATTTGATAACTGAAATTTCTTACATCAACATCGTTTATGAACAAACATTTTTGTAAGTAATCAAACCGATAATATGTATTCATTTTACAAGTGTAAAAGTGTTTATTATCAAAGATTGATTAATTTTTACATTATATACATTACTTGGATTTTATCATTATATACATACAAATTCACTATTAATAGTTAGAGACCGGGTTCATGGTCAAGGACAAAGGTATCACACGATACACTCACTTATAAATTCAAGGATTCTCGATCCTTGCCCCATTGTGGTCAGCTCAGGGATTCTTTAATCAGACTGCATTTGGGTATCGGATCCTCGATCAAATATAAGATTTTGTTGTCCCTAATCCTTACTTTGGTGGTTTGTGGACGATAAACATGCCACGACACAGTAATTAATGTCCAATCACCTGTCTTGTATATCGAGGGAGCTACAGTAGGGTCACTCCATAGTTGTGTAAACATTCTGGGTCCCCTTGAACTTTTAGGAAATGTAATAGGGCCCGTTACTATACCCTTTTCACGTTTTTATGGGATGTTATATTTACATGTTTATCAAATTTTGATTATTTAAAAAAATAATAGACGATAGTTATGGATCAATGCTATTCAACAAGATGTAAAATGTTATACTTGAAATTTAATGTATTTCTAGTTAAAAAGAAAGTTACAAAAATTATGATTAAAAGATAAGATTTTAAAGTCTTAAGTGCATGTTTAAGAACAAGTGCATGTTTAAGAACGTAAAACAATTATAGATGCTATTTGATAATGAAAATAAAATCAAAATTGAACTTAACGAACTATATCAAAATGGTGATTTTTTTTAAGTTTACATCTATATGAGTTTGGGGATAGATAGGAATATGAGTAGGGTAAAAGATATTTCTTATTATCTTATTCATATTCAACCTATTGAAATAACAGTTTACGAAACATCTATCAGTTAAATAATAAAAAAAATCATTTCAACTGTAAATAGTTCTTTAAGACTTCAAATGTTCAAGTAAAACACACAAAACATATTTAATTATTTTTTATCTAATTTGTCCTAGTTATGTTATTTTAAAAAATATCAAAATTGAAATTCAACATCTTAAATGTTTGAAGTTAACTTACATATTTTTTATAAATAATATTTAAAATAACATAAGTAGGACAAATCAGATATAAAATAGTTAAATATATTTTGTGTCTTTTACTTCAACGTTTTTAGTCTTAGAAAACTATTTATAGTTGAAATGATTTTTTTACTATTTAATTGTTAGATGTTCCGTTACCTGTTATTTCAATAGGTTGGGTCGGGTAATAAGAAACTTCTTTTACCCTACTCATATCGCTATCTATGTAAACTTAAAAAAATTATCACTATTTTAATATTGTGGGTTAATTACATGGGTGTGTATCGAACTTGTCACATTTTTTCATTGTATGTACTCAACTTTTAAAATTGTCATTGTATGTATCGAACTTGCTAAACTTTGCCATTGTATGTATCGGTTTACCTTCTAAGCAGGTAACCGGTCAATGGCAACATACATACAATGGCAAAGTTTAGCTTTCGTAACCATTGTATGTATCGAACTTGCTAAACTTTGCTATTGTATGTATCGAACTTGCTAAATTTTGCCATTGTATGTATCGGTTTACCTTCTAAGCAGGTAACATACATACAATGGCAAAGTTTAGCAAGTTCGATACATACAATGACAATTTTAAAAGTTGGATACATACAATGAAAAAACGTGACAAGTTCGATACACACCCATGTAATTAACCCTAATATTGTTTGTTAGGCTAAATTTTGATTTTATTTTGTCATTATAAACAAATAGCATCTATAATTGTTTTACGTTCTTAAACATGCACTTAAGACTTTAAAATCTTATCTTTTAAACATAATTTTTGTAAATTTCTTTTTAACTAGAAATACATTATTTTCAAGTATAACATTTTACAATTTGTTGAATTGCATGGATCCATAACTACCATCTATTACTTTTTTAAATAATCAAAATTTGCTAAACATGTAAATATAACATCCCATAAAACGTGTATATATAAAAAGGGTATAATAACAGGCCCTATTACATTTCCTAAAAGGTCAAGGGGGGCCGAATGTTTGCACAACTATGGAATTACAAGAAAGGTCGAAGAGTAAGAAAAGAAATTTGAAACAATTTTTTTACTTACTTTAATAATAAATAGGAAGTACAGTATACTTATAGTAACTAACCTCTAAAACTAACACACTACATATTACTACATACCAATGACTTCCTTAAAAGAATGACATGACTTTGACTAAGCATATATCAAATAAGTAAATTAAGAAAAATACTTAATTAAAATAAAATAATAATAAATTGGAATAACATTCTTTTTGGAAGCCTAGTATCATATGTTCTTATGAGAATATTAATTAAATAAGAGAATAAAATAGTCGAATCACGTGTGATTTTACAACAAAATCACATGTAAAATTCATATGGTTCACTTGATTTGGCCACGACCTGAGGTCATGGGTCACGTTGCCCACACCTGTATATTGACGGTTAGCGCAAAATTACAGGTGATTTTGCATGTGATTTGATCATTTCATGTTCTTTTATTTGGTTATTGTTCTCATTTGACTCTCTCTCTCTCTCTACACACACACACACATGTGTGTGTGTGTGTGTATGAATTTCACATTTAAACGACATTGTGAACCCTTTAATCAACAAAATTTATTGTTTCATTTGTATAAGAGTGAAGTCAAACACAAATATATTAATTACAGATTCGATAGCCGAAATTTCTTACACCCACGCTTTCATCCCCAAAAGTTTTTGTTGAACAATCAAACCAATTATATATTTCGTTTTTATAAGTGTTTATCATCAAAGATTGATTATATCTATATATTATATAGATTACTTGGATTTTCTTATATACACACACATAAATATTCAATATTTAAAGGTCGGGTTTAAAATCAAGGCCGCGGGTATGCCCATTCACAAGTTTATATATTCAAAGTTTCTTCGTCCCCCTCTCCATGACAGGTCAACTCAATATTACTTGGTCAAATTGGATTCATGTTATTAGATTGTCGATCAAATACGGGGTTTTGGTGTTCCTAATCCTTAGATTGGTGGTTCATAGACTACAAATACATCATGACACCATATTTGTCATCCTATCACCTATCAATTACATCGAGGGACCGCATTCGAGCAATTGCACAATTGTGCAAACATTTGGCCCCCCTTGAACTTTTAGAAAATGTAATAGGATCTATTATCCTCTTTATATACACGTGTCCGTACCCCACCACCCTTGTGGTTATGTGTAACACCCCAAAGCCCAAAGCAACAGACTGACCCAATAACTTCGAGTCCAACTAAAAACCATGGTGGAAGTTATTGGTAGCCTATGGCTTGAGGCTTATAAGGAGCTTCCAAATTCTACCATCTATCCATGTGGGACGGGTTGTCACATTATGTTATGTTTACATGTTTAACAAATTTTGATCATTAAAAAAGTTACTAGTTACGAATTCATTCGATTTAACAAGATGTAAAACTATAGTGTAAACCAAGAATTGAAAATTAAAATTTTAAAATTACGTTTAACCAAATACAATTATTTGAAATCATACCCATATGCACATGAACTATTAAATATAATTTTATTTGGAAACATCTGCCTTCAACCGAAATCCCACCATGTGAAAAATTACTATGATGATGTCACAACTAAAAAGCATCTCTAACAAATTTTTAAAAAAATGTCATTTTAACTTCTTTTAGAGGAGGGGAGCATTCAGAAAGTTACTTTCAAGATAAAAATACTTAACTACAAATGTAAAAGTATTAATAGAGAATTACATAATCAAAACGTATTTTTTAGGCATTGTAATTCCAAAATTCTGGACAAATTTTGTAACACCTTTAAATTTAGAGAGAGACTAATGAAAATATTTCTTATGCTACATTGAATAATGGATAAATCTCTTCCTAAGAATCAACAATTGAATTACCTCAAATTAAAATTAATTTTAAACATCATAAATCTACAAAGCAAGTCTTACATCAAGACTAAGTCTAAGTCGGGTGTTACTAAAACCTAAAAATTGTCGCTATCTCGAAATGCAGAAGATATCATCAAAATCTAGATCTTTCTGGTGCCTCTTATTAGTGAATGCCCCAAAACCAATCATATGATGATTATAAATTTAAGTTTTGGTTTCATGAAAGATAAACGGCATTGTCCATTTTATTATGTATGTATTATACTTTGTGTTTTATTTAGTCATAATAAATAACCTTAGCATAATGTATTCCAAATGTCCCTGGTTAAATACTATTTCATGTTTAAGGTTGAAATAATATGATAATGACTAACATATGTGGGGATTGATATAGAGATATTGAATCCGCATATAGGTACAAGATGTAGATTGTGTACCAATCGAGACTTGCTATGAGACACTGCATTGGATGTCATTTGAGTTCGTAAGTGTTTATCATGTGGTCAATATACATGTAATGCTTTTGACTTGAAAACTTGAGTTTGTTGTATGCGAATGATGTATTTGACATTTATTCTAATCATTATGTATCTAGGTGACAAAATGATTATTGAGTATGTTAAAAATCAAATTGTAGAACTAGCATGTATCGAGATAGTATTTGTCCCTTCTTAATGACGAAAGTGATGTCTCTGCGCCTCTTGATAAATGTATCTAAAAAAAATTAACAGCCATGTATGCTTAAATAATTAATATAAGATATTATGATCTTTTTTTATCAGTATATTAGGGTATCAAGAAAACTATAGATTGAACACAATGAGAATGACACCTTCAATGTCCCGTGTTAAATTTGGACATCAAGGACAAAAAATTAAATGTTTGAACTAAAATTGACTACAAGCCCATGATTTGTTGTATCACCGATTCTTTTTATTTGGGCGACGTTGATGTATCGCTAAATACCACTCATCGTTTATAAATACAAATGTGAGATTCATATTATTACCACCATGTCGAGAAAACATTGGGTCACACGCTTTGAGCATATCCGAATAAGGATTTGAATAATTAAAGTAGCTTATTTGTATTGGTTTAATCTGATTAAATAAAATCAAATATTATTTATGTTGGACATAAAATAATTAACTAGCTAATGATGGTCTTTGTAAGAGAGAGATGGTGGTCACTTGTCTCATACTTCCATCACCATATATATATATATATATATATATATATATATATATATAGGAAAGTTCAAATGTTAACCACTTTGTTTTGGTTGTGAACATGAGGACAACCGAGAGCGCGACACGTGACAACTTTGAGTGTGGTCCCCCTTTAATTCAATGCCCTCCCATGAATCGTGCCTAGTCACCCGCCGTGGACCTGACGTGGCGCCTAGTCATTCGCCACATGCCGCGCTCTCGGCTGTCCTCACGTTCACAACCAAAAAGTGGTTCACATTTGAACCCGCCCCTATATATATTATATATATAGATGTTTGACATTATGCAAGAAAAGTGTCTTGCATAACTCTCTCTCAAAAATCACCACAATATATACTTCCTTTTCTTTCTAAGTTTTAAAATCGTGACTATCATCATGAGAAGCCAAATAATTCAGATTGTTCGTATGGATACCGTGGAGGCATCAAGCTTTGTTTGTTGTTGCTGTTCAAAGTCTTGCTAATTGTGTGAGGTATAATTTTGAAACCCAATTTATTCTAGTTCATATAGGTCCTTGGAGGGTTGAGGTTTTATTTTCCGTTTTGCTTGAGATACCGTAACCTAACACTTCTAACTAGCACTCAACTTTTCTCGATGTCGTTAGTACCATTCTCTACAAGGACACGATGCATTATAAACGTTGAGGTTAATGCCTAGTAAGTTCAAAAGTTTTTCTCATTTATATAAAACGAAAAGCCAAAAGAGTTTTATTTAAATCACAATTTCCAAATTAAAATGTATTATATGAATGCAACATCTTTTCCAAAAACCGCCATTTTTGTGAAAAATATGATTAACGAAAACACCTTTTGTCATGAGATCAAAACCTAATGCTCACACACCCAAGAATAAGCTATAAAACGTCAAAATGGAAAACATAACTTTACCGAAGTTAAAGGGAGAGCCTCAATTTTCTAAGGGATGTAGCAGAATACAAAAGTAAGCTACATTCCGAGTTACTGAGCTCACCATAATAGAACCCATAGCAGCTAGCTAGTACATGGATATGGGGGAGGGCACCTCAGGATCCTAGTCATGATCGTTCACTATGATTACTTTTATGGTCCATGATTAGTATCTGATCCCACATAACCGTACAAAGTTGCCTCTGCGGACCCAATATCTCAACCGATTACATAGAGGGTAAAACATCCCAAAATAGGTTTACACCTAACCTATGGATCCATTAGTATTAGTCTTAGGCTTGTTGACATTCACATAATGACGAAACTATAATCACATATGTGTATACTATGCATGTGAATGGTTGTTAGGATATTCCCAGTCTTCCATCTTTTTTGGGTTTCTCGTGAACCTAAGGGGCTGTTCGTTTACAGCTTAATAGGCTGTATAGAAGGTATGGCTGATTCGGTCAGCTATATCAATCTGTTCGGTTGTGGCTTAATTGGAAAACATACAACTTATTCGCTCAGCTGTGGAAAGGGAGTCCTCCAGCTTCAGCCCAAACTTTTCCCTATTTACCCTTCTTTTGAGAAGACCCTTCATCAACAACAAAAAGATCTCACATCTGCATGACTGCATCGATTCTTCCTCTCCAAGCTCCAACACCTTCCATTGACCAGCCTTCCGGCCACCGTCGGTCTTCCAGCCTCCCCTTCCAAAGCTTCAACTCCAGCCTCCATCAGATCTTCAACCCCACTTCTTCGTTCTTTCTTCATCTTTGTTCTTTCTTCCACCGCGTCTTTCTTCTAGTTTGGATATAAACTCAATCATGATCACGACCTCGATCTTGATCTTGACTTTTGGGTGCTTCTGAATGCATCTTTGAATTCAGATCTTGGGTTCTGAAATTTTTTGGGTGGTTTTGATCTTGATATTCACTTTTGGGTGGTTTGATTTTGCTTTTTGATCTTGAGTTTTTTTGGGATTTTCTGGAAACATCTTCGAATACATAGAGGAACCAAAATGATGATTATCTAGATATCTTGACTTTTGGGGTTTTTGGGTTCATAATGTTGACTGTGTTTGGTGGTTTAAAATGTTAACTTTTGGATGGCTACATCTGAGTCTAAAGCTTTATTGGATTTGTTTTATATTTTATTGTGAATTTTGCTTATTACACGAAGGAATTGAAATGGCTCTCTTGAATTTAATGTTTACCGATTGTTTATTAACATGGATCTTTTGATAATTAAACAATGATTCTAATCGGATAAAAAAATAAATTAAGGGTAAAATGGTCATTTCTGACAGTCAGATCGTCTATTCAGCACAATAACCGAACAACAACCTATCTGCTAACCCACATACAACTATATACAGACAGACAACCATATCCATACAGGTCTTAACAGAAAATAAACCGAACAACACCTAAGTCCCCCTATATATATATTCACATGTATATATATATATATATATATATGTGTGTGTGTCAGTGTGTGTGTGTGTGTGTGTCTATATATATATATATATATATATATATATATATTTACGAATGAATAATGAAAAGCCTTTTATCCATATCCTACCTTACTATATTTATCAGGTAAACACAGGTAGGGGATAAGTGGATAAATAATCTTTTATATATATATATATATGTGTGTGTGTGTGTGTTTATCCAACGAGATGAAAATTACCAACTGATGGGTTACCCTAACCCATTGTTAGCCCTACATCTATATTGGTATAGTTTTTCGTGGTTCTTTAATTTTTTTTAAGTAATAAACAACTTACCTTAGTATATAAAAAGGTTTAAGTGATTAGCAAAATAGAGATGTTATGAATCATAATCATAAATAATGTCATGTATTGGTGATTTTAGTGTCACCAATCATATTGGGGTAATTGTGATTACTTGAAATTGGTTAAGGAGATGATGCAAACATACTTGAGTTAGGAGTTGTGGAGTGCACACTCATAAAGGTTGCCCTCTATTACCTTCGATCATCATAAAGTGGAATTTGTGCCCCTTTACGGGGTTTCAAGTGGCAGATCCCTTTTAGCGGTGGTCCTTCTGACCAATCAGTGGGCAAGGTAGAGGGGTAGTGCCCCTTTTAGATAAAAGTTTTGAAGACTTAGAAATTGACGAAGTCTTAAGTCTAAACTAATGCATTCAGAGATCTGAACTTGTGTGATTAAACTTGTATGTTTTAGATTTGCAAATCGGCTAAGTCCTAGCACTGAACGTGCTAAGTGCTAACTCTAGATGTACAAGGTTCTAACTCTAGATGCAATGTCCTAACTCTAGACACAAGGTCCTGACTCTAGATGTGTTGACTGCTAACTCTGGACTTGTATGTTTAGAGATCTAAATCTATATATTCAGAACTCCGATTTGGTTGTAACTACCCTTTGATTGTATCCAACAATGGTTATTACCGTTATACCGCAATAACTGTCTAAATATGCAAAACTATAACATAGATATATATGTCGATTTTCACAGCTTTTGAAGGAAAAAAAAAACTCAAGAATTCTCCCAATACTCAATTCATGAACGCAAGGCTAATAGGGTCGGATTATTGTATGTGAAAAGTGTTTTCATACACGATCTTGATATTATCTAGTCCTTTCATTATCTACACAACCCCGTTCCTAACATCATATCGAGTAACTTAAAATGAAACGTTTGCATCCATTCTAAAAACAATTCAAGACAAATACTTTTTTGTAACATATTGAATGTTAATAAGTAATTTCTTTTTTTGGAAAATAAAATTTTCTACAAAGTTTGAAATTTTAAATTAATGCAGATAAACCCAAAAATTTTACAATCATCTTCAGACCAAGAAGATAATATAATTGGATCAACACATCACAACTATATTTTTAATAACAACTTGAGAAGTGGGCTCTACTTGGTCACATAATAATTCAATTCAAAAACGCTTTTATAATTGCTTTTGTAAATCGATGATATCTATAATTTATTGGAAATTTAATAAAAACTGAAATTAGAAAATTGATAATACCTATTGGTTTTTAAGTTAATGTAACTTAAAAGAAGTATCTGTTTTTTGGTTTAGGTACCTAGTACAAGTAGAAAAGAAATAGTATTATGAATGGTGTTTATGTGACATTGAAAGTAAGAAGTGACAACATTTACTTGATTCGTTAATTAGTGGATCGTTAAGTATTTCTTGGAATTATTTAAATTTCAAGGTCGAAGATGTTTGTAATGAAATTTTCCTAATATTAAGTGTGTTTGACAATCTAGCTGATGAACTAGCTCTTGATTGATAACTTAATTAATAGTAGATAAACTAGCTTATGAATAAATTATATTTGACAAAATCTAGCTTATGGGTATATAAAATGACCAAAAAGGATATTCTTGAATGTAATAATTGATAATTGGAAAAAAAAAACTATAAAAAACATCCAAAACACTACTCCAAGTAGCGTTTCAATAAGCTAGCTTATGATACATGTTTAGATAGTCTAACTTATAAGTTATCTTATTTTTACCAAAAAGAGTTTAAACGAAATTTGTGAATAGTTAGAGAGGGAAAAAGAGCTAACATTCAAATATGTTATAAGATAATGTTTTAAACATCGAATCCAACATTAATAATTTATAAAGTCACCTCATTTGACTAGAAATCGTCATGATTCAAAGATAAGATTGCAATTATTATAAAAGTTAGACAACTTTACTATTCTTTCTTTTGAGAAGCCGTACCGAAAGTTGAAATCCAAAAAGTATTACAATTCGACCAAAAAAGTCTAAAATAAAATTGCTTTATACATTATCATTGTGGAAAACATATTTTCAAGATCCACCATTTAAGGTATATAGTTTGGAAAATGTCTATTTAAGGATCATGAAAAATGTTTATTTAATATGGACTTATTGAATGATCTTTTCAAAAATAAACATTTTTTAATTATAGATCAAGTTTACGTGAGATCAAACTATTTTCGTGAGATCGGTGGAACCAATATATTTTACATGAAACTTCACAGCAAAACACTGTGAATGTAAAAAAATTCGAACATTCATAATAAAAGCGTTGTAAATGTTACATTCATGATGTTTTTTGATGTGAAGGTTCAATTTTTTACATTCACAACATTTTTGCTGTGAATGTTCGGGCTATTTAATTTTTACGTTCACAACATTTTTGCTGTGAATATTTCGTTTTTTTTTACCTCAATAGTGTTTTTTTAGTATGAATATTCGAATTTTATTTACTTTAACAATGTTTTGTTGTGAAGTTTTATGCGTAAAATCTTGATCTCACACGATTTTAAAAAACAACTTGGTCTATCATAAACTTAAGACTTTCAATTATACATCATTAAATGCGCAAGTAAAAGCATATCATGGACAATAAGATAAAGGGAAAAGTCCAAAAAAACCCAACGAACTATTCCATTTTGAATGGTTAAGTCCCTAAACAATTTTTTTGAACAAAAAAAAACCATTAAACTTTCTCATTTTGAATGATTAAGTCACTAAACTATTTTTTTTGAATGAAAAAATCATTAAACTTTTTTATTTTGAATGATTAAGTCCCTAAACATTTTTTTCAACAAAATAAATCATTGAATTTTTAGAAATTTGCTTCTTATATTTGTTCAACCTAAACTAACATAGTTATATTTTACCTTTAAAACCTTCATAGTCGGTTGCATTTAATTTTTTTATTTTTATTAAAAGGGGGTAAGTAACTTATTTTTGATAGTATAATGGTTTATTTATCGAAAAGAAATTGTTCGAGGACTTAATCATTCAAAACGAAAAAGTTTAATGGTTTTTCCATTCAAAAGAATAGTTTAGTGACTTAATCATTTAAAATGGAAAAGTTTAATGGTTTTTTTTGTTCAAAAAAATTGTTTAAGGACTTAACCATTCAAAATGGAATAGTTCGTTGGGTTTTTTTAGACTTTTCCCGAAGATAAAAGCACAATATGACCTAAATTAAATAGTTAATCAAAAATATAAATTTAAAAAATATTTTATTTTCTTTTTTAGTTTCGTATATAGATCATTAAATGCGCAAATAAAAGCATATCATGGACAATAAGATAAAAGCACAATATGACCTAAATTATATAGTTAATCAAAAATATAAATTCAAAAAATATTTTATTTTATTTTTTATTTTCGTAATTAATTTCTACACAAAACATAAAAGAATTTATTTACTTAATTATTGTATAAGCACTTTCTAATACTTATACAACATAATTCATGGGTTTATTACAATTTGGCATCGAATAATGAACGTATGGTTATTTACGTTAAAATTATGATAAATAACAGAAAAAATTTGAGAATGACAAATCAATCTACATTTAGAAGCGACCAATCTAAACTTTAATTTAGATATCCAAATCTGAGCCCTAATTCAAATTGTCAAGGAAAAAGAAGAGTTTTCACTATTCTAAATGCAAGAACGAGCACTTATCTCCTTCTCTAAAAAGTTAATTTTTTGTTTTTTTTGCCATTAACGATGACTATTACCCGATAAAAGGCAAATGGAATAGCCAATAAAAATTAACCGCTTAAGCATTTAACAAGCTATTCGAGTTGATCAAAAAGATTTTTTTAGCTCCATAACAATAATATCCAACCCAGTTCATCCAAAATTCGATTCAACTTTTCAAGTTGTGGCAAGTCATACAGACATCCAATGCTATTTCAAACTTTTCTGCATAACAACACCAAGTCATTTTTCTCGAACCATAAAAACATTGAAAGTATAAATGTTCTTTTGTGAACAAGTTCTTGAACATGTCTTTATTTTACCTTCATAGTTAGGCTATACAAATACTGAATTAGAGTAAGTATCTTTTACCAAAATCTTATCAGATAAACATTTATCCAAGCAAGAGATTCATTCACATTCATTTAACTTATCGTATAACATCCTTGGTTATGAAAACAAATTGTCGATAAACATTTTAAACCAAAATAAATACTTACTGGGTAAGAGTCTTTTCTCACTCTCAGTCATTGTTTTACCTCTTACCAGGTAAGCTACTTAGGCTTTACCACACTCAAATCAATAAAATAACTAATATCGAATTATCGATAACCACTTATTTGATAAACGTTCGATAAACAATCCCTAACTTTATTAAAAACCAAAAAAAAAAAAAAAAAAAACCCTACACTTTCACACACTTTGGAAATGAAATCTTTAAGGGGATAATTAGAAGGATGAATCACTTGTTTATTGTCCTCAATAAAGATCAAAACCATTAAAATAATAATAATGAATATGATAATAGATGAAGACTATGGGTCAAAAATCAATGATTGGATGATCCAATTTGATAAAATTTCCCTTTTACAATGAATGCAACTTTTTCTCCCAAAAAATATATTATTCTAAAAACCCCTTTTATCTCTGATTTTGTGAATCAGAGATGATTTCCCCTTATAGAAATTCTTTCCTTATATAGCTTTTCTTCCATCCCCCCCACCCCCTCCCCTTTTCATTCGCCGGCCACGAAAAGGACACCTACACCTCTCCAATTGACGTCAAATTGGCGGTAAAAGTTCATGATTTTGCTTACCCATTTGAACAATTTCTAGTGGAATTTAGGGATACAAGATTTCTTACAAGCTCCACTGTAAGTGTTGTTGCAATCTGACTTGATTTTGATTGTATTTTGTGGTGATTTGTTTGATTTTTGAGTGATTATGTTTGTTGATTTTGGTTCTGTAGTGTTCTTTTGATTTGGTGATTTGGTACATTTGTGATTTTGACTGTATGTTGACTGATATTGCTAGTGTGATTGACTAATTTTCTGGATTTTGGATTATAGTGGAATGATTTTGTGTTTTATTGGTTGGATTTGTGTTTGTAATTTGGGGGAGTTTTTGGATTTTGATTTTGATTTGTTTTTGTAGTTTACGAAGGGAGATTGAGGATTTGCCAGCTATTGGAATCAAGTATTGTTTATTTCACATTTGGTTCATATTGTGGATGAAAACCAGAGTGGTGGTGGTGATAAGAGAACAGGTGATAGTCAAATGGTGGTTAATGTAGTAAATCTAGGGTTTGTTTTTGATAGTTTTTTTCTTTGAAATTAGGGTAAAATGCCCAAAATAGCAACCTACTTTCATCAAGGCTATGTTTGGCAAACTAGCCGATTAGCTAGCTGTTAGTTAGACTGATAAGGTAGCTTATGAACAAGTTATGTTTGGCAAAAACTAGCTTATAGGTATGTAAAATGACCAAAAAAGGTATATTGGGATATGATAACTAATATTAATAAGGGTATAATTGGAAAAAGCTACAAAAGGCTCCAAAAAACTACCTCCAAGTAGTTTATCGAAAAGCTAGCTTATAAGCTACTTTTTGTCCTTCCAAACATGTACACAAAATATAAGCTAGCTTATAAGCTACTTTGTGCTTACCAAATAATGCCCAATCTTCTTATTATAGCATTGTACTTTCAGTTTTTTTTCTTATTACGACAATGTGTAAATTTTTCAAAGTACAATGCCTTAATAAAAAACAATTTTTTGTAATAAGAAAAACTGAAAGTACAATGCTATAATAATAAAGAAATCGATGAAAGTAAGTAGGTTGCTATTTCGCGTATTTTTTTCCGTTGAAATCATGAGTTTTGATTTCTTTTCAGGTGGGGTTTTTGTGATGGACCTAAGGTTTCATCACTCAGGATCAACACTATCGGGGGAATCGGCTTTGGACATGGAAACTCCGCCACTGTTAGAGTCTTTCGGCACCACGTCTGCCGGCCAACCCTCGGAGACGAATGCAGCGTACTTCTCGTGGCCTACTTCTTGCTGTTTGCACGATGCTGCTGAAGATCGGGCTAATTATTTCGATAATCTTCTAAAGGGGGTTTTGCCCGAAAGGATCGGTCAGCTGCCTACCGGAGAGCGGGCTGTTACATTGCTTGAACTCATGACGATAAGGGCGTTCCATAGCAAGATATTGAAGCAAGTTAGTCTTGCTACCGCGATTGGATTCAGGATCCGAAGGGGTTTGCTGACGGATATACCTGCCATTCTTGTCTTTGTTGCTCGTAAGGTTCACAGGCAGTGGCTCAGCCACATCCAGTGTCTGCCATGTGCTCTTGAGGTTTTTAACTCTATGGGCATTTCGATTTACTTTCATGTTCTAGCCTTTGTTAGGATTGAACACATCGTATTTTATGTGGTTATGCAAGTATATATATATATATTTATATGGAGATAGAGGGATAATCAATTGTGAACCAATATAATTGTGTGAACTTGTGAACTTAATCCTAGCCATTCAAATCTTATGTTGATGGTCAAGATTAATCATGGAAACTTCTCCTATAACCACCCACAATGTTAGGAAACATATTTTTATTTTATTTGTTAATTAAATAATTTCTGATTGGTTGAAGTGGGTTCACAAAGTTCACATGATTTTATTGGCTCACAATTGAAATGGACTCTCTCTCTCTCTATGTGTATGTGTGTGTGTATATATATATTATATATATAGGGTCAGGTTCAAATGAGAACTCATCTTTTATTGTGAATGTGAGGACAGCCGAGAGCGCACCACATGGCATGTTCAGTCTGAATAATCATGTATTATCTAGACTAAATAATAATGTATTATTCAAATTGAATAATACAACATTTAGTATTATTCACTCTAAATAATACTGAACGTTGTCTTATTTAGTCTGAATAACACATGATTATTCAGACTAGATATGCCACGTGGCGCGCTCTTGTTTGTCTTCACGTTCACAATGAAATTTGAGTTCGCAGCCGAACTTTCGTCTATATATATATATATATATATATATATATATATGAAGAAAAACACAGTATTTTTGTTGCGATATAAGTATAGATACATGAAAAGATACAACATCATAATAAGAAACAAAACCAGACATAAAAGGACAAGACAGGAAGACTGTCATCCTTAGCTGTTGAATAATTTCTTACAAAGTTTAGAGATATAGTCTGCGTATATATTGGGTATGTTTGTTTTGGTCTGGTTTATCCAACAAGTCTTTCAGTGTACACTTGAAGTTGGTTACGGTCATTGTGAGTAAATTTGCCATCATTTCTATTCTAAGAAACCTTATGCTATTTGCAAAGCTAGATTTTGAGTATTATATGGAAGTTCACAGACTAACTCAAAAGGTTGAACAGGGACCCGGGGGTGTGTGGTGTGAAGTGGATGTCGTCGAATTCTCGTATTATGGTGCACCTGCAGCAACTCCGAAAGAAGAATTCTATACGGAGCTTGTTGATGGCTTACGTGGAAGTTTCCCGTGCATCGGTTCTGGTTCCCAGGTACCCTCTCCATGGCCATTCTTGTTCCTCATTGCTGTTTAGTGTCTGTTTTTATACGTTGATAATGTTGTTGTCATGTAAGACGTTAACTTTCAGATATTATCAATGCGGATGTCTTCCACTTGAATGTGTTTCTTGTTTAAATCGGATAACTCGAACGCTTTTTGTTGAATAAATCCACATTGCCATCTTGTAATGATGTGATAGTTTTGTAACATACGGAAATTCAGGAGAATCTGTTGTATGCAAGACAAGTGACAAGTTCTTCATTAGATGAGCTAGCTGTTGACTGATAAGCTGGTAGCTGATAAGCTAGCTGTTGACTGATAAGCTAGCTTATGAATAAATTATGTTTGGTAAAAACTAGCTTATAGGTATGTAAATGACTAAAAAGGTATATTAGGGTATAATAGTTAATATTAATAAGCGTATAATTGGAAAAAGCTACAAAAAGCTCCAAAAAGCTCCAAAAAGCTAACTCCAAGTAGCTTATCAATAAGCTAGTTTACAAGCTACTTTTTGTCCATCCAAACATGTACACAAATAATAGCTAGCTTATAAGATAGTTTGTGTTTACCAAACAATGCCTAAAGCTTGATGATGTCATATTGCATCATTACTATAAATATTGCAATTTCTAGACATAGGCTTTAATGTCTCAATGATCGTTAGAAGTTTTAAGCATTTATATTGCAAGTGCAAGGTGTGGTCACATACAAGTAGACCAATCAATCTCAGATTATTTATTAGCTACATGATTGATAATCTAAGGACGACAAACATTTGAAGTACTTTTTAACCCAAAGAGTAAAGACAATGAAGATAACTAGGATTGAGAATCTTTGACCTACGAAATTAGACATACGATGAATCCTACACAATTCCTGCCAACCAAACACATGATCAATCTTGACTAAATTTCATTTGAATTCCTTCATATTCTAATTCCTTTGATAGATTCCAATTCCAACAGATTCCATATGTGAACTAAACACCACCTACAGTTTTCTTACCATGTTCCTAAACACTTATTGTTGGGAGTTGTCTTTAAACGGGACCTTACCTCATAAACATAATGCCATCTCGAGTTCTTGAGTTTCAATTCATGAAAATCCTACTGAAGCACATATGAAGGTGTGATGAGAATTTTAATAGTGTATTAGGTATAAAATCTTAAATGAGATTTTAATTAAATCCATGACATTCTGATGAGTATAACTATAAACCCATTTTTCCTTATTAGGCCAGGTCATGAATTTAATTAAAAACACTTTCAAGGTCAGATCCCTAAATAACCTGAATTTTGAGGTACTAGAAAAGAAATTTTGGGAACAGGCTATTCGTCAAGAAAAACAACAAGAGCAACATAGAAGTCTACACCTATGCAAATTGTATGTACATGAATTGAGCTGCGAGCTAGATATGTACAATATATACATCCCAGCTCGCGGTGAAGTGTCTAATTTTACACAATTAGAATCCTACATGGAGTCTTTGTTCTATTTAATAAGTGTTAGGTTAATTAATTATGCAGTTGTATGAAGTAGAGTTTGAGCTTTGAATCATCTTGGATCCTAGAATAAAGGAAGTGACTGTTACTTGCTTCTTAAATAGCTGCTGTAATTATGATATTCATTAATAAAATATGAAATTTTTCCCACTAAAAACTCACAAATACATTCAATAACCTGAAATTAAACCATAATTTTCACTATTAATTCAATTTCTCATGGACACCAATCAATAATTCAATATCACAAGAAATCAACCAGCCTAGCTGCTGAAATCCCGATCTCAAAAAATTACATCAGTTTCATGAGAACCTGGAAAAGGAAGGCTGTGGAGACAAAAAAGGGTTTACTTCATCGGAGTGTATCCAACTTGTCACGAAAAGTTATTGTATGTATTGAACTTCTATTTTTTCTATTGTATGTATCAAACATATCAAAACTACCGAGTGTATGTATCAAACTTATCAAAACCTACCACGAAAGTGTATCCAACTTGTCACAAAAGTGTATCAAAATACATTAAATGGTAGGTTTTTATAAGTTTGATACATACAATAGACAAAATCAAAGTCCAATACATACAATAACTTTTCGTGACAAGTTGGATACACTCCGGTGAAGTAAACCCGACAAAAAATGACATTCAATAACTCATTCATTTCACAAAATGGGTTTAATCCAATTCCAAACATCAACATATTAGACTAAGTCGAAATCAAAAGAAACAAAATCCCAAAATGAATAAATCTAAATTAGGAAGTGAAATAAGCAAACCACGAACTTGCGTAAATCTAAATATGGCAAGGAGATGTAATATAGAAATCAACAACTACAGATGAAATAAGTAAAAACATAATAAAGCATGAATCCAAAAAAGGAGAAAGAGAAATACGACATGAAATGCATTGCAAACATTAATATTTCATTGGATAGATGATTACAAGCATAGATCTTCAACATTGAATGCATTCCCATGGTTATTCTATAGGAAGGGGGAATAAGGGATAGAGGACAGAAAGAAAACCTAATCTAAAATATGATGAGATCCCTCAATTTCATTCCTAAAGATTATATTTACACATAGGGTGAAAATGTGACTTAAGATACCCCTCTAGAAAATTCACAATGTTCAGGTTTTACGAGCCTAGATAAGACTGTGTTACTTTATCACCCCATTTGTGTGTGTGTGTGTGTATATTACCATATAAAGCATATATGCTGATGCATGCGTATTTGAATCCACATCAAAATATGTCATCATTCTATCTCATTTCTTTGTTTAAAACATGTTTCTCAAGCATTAGGCATTGTTTGGTAAAACTAAGCTAGCTTATAAGTCAGGTACATGTTTGGATGGACCATAAGCTAGCTTTTTGAAAAGCTACTCTCACTAGCGTTTTGGTGACTTATGAGACATTATTTTTTATTCCAAATATACCCCTGCTAAGTTTTACACTACCAATTTTTAAACATGTTTTGTTTTTTTTTTTTGTCATTTTACACTCATAAGCTACCTTATCAGCTAGTTTTTGCCAAACACAACTTATTCATTAGCTAGCTTATTTAGCTATCTTAACAGTCATAAGCTAGCTTATCAGCTAGTTTGCCAAACATAGCCTAAATGATCTGAAAATCAACAAAGACCATGCAAGCAAACCACAAGTTTGCGAGGAATAATGATGCAAATGTAATGCAAGAATAAAGAAAGGGGGGAAATGATTAGTGAGATGCAAAACTGGTCAATGCAGAATGAGTTGAGTGCTTAACTTAAATCTCATTGATTTAATGCATTAGACCAAAGGGCCACAAATCTCCATCACCTATTACCACACAGAAGATGTTTACGATTTAGCCATTTCCTACTCGAATCTTCTCGGGACATGGTTAGCAGACTCTATCCTAGTGAAAGTTTATTTCCAACAGATCTTTGTTGCTCCAAATTATTCATGAAATGTTGGATCTAAGCATTAATCAGAAACTAATCAAAAAAAGTCTTTCCAATCCGCACTGCTTGAGGCTAAATTACAGCAAAAGCTTATAGTCCATGATTGAATTTTGAGAAGACACATAACAAGATGAAATATGGAAAGAATAAATTGATTTATCTGTAACAGTAATATAGAGTTGTGAACTTTTCCTTTTTGATATGCTTTTTGTCAAATGAGGGAGAGGTAGAGAGCCAATAGATAGGAATCATAGGATAACAATATCCTGACATGGTTGAAGTAAAAGGACCTAGAGTACTACGTTAACAGTGGTTTGGTGTTTTGGTATTTTGGTATTTTATCCTCTCCTTACTGTTGTTGCTGTTTACTCTCTTTCTTGTCTGCTTGCATACAATTTTTCTCTAATAATTTTTACAAGGACTTCTTTGACAAACCTCTTGGTTGTCCCTTGTCTCTCCAAAACATTTTCCCAAGCCAGGGTTTTCATGAACAACCTCTCCTACCTTGGGTTTTCATAAATCCTCAACCCCCCCCCCCCCCCCCTTCCAAAAAAAAAAAAAAGAAGAAGAAGAAGAAGAAAGAAACCTACTTTCAAGTGGGATATACTAGGTACGGTTGGTTTGGTTTTTGGTCAAGTTTTGAAGCAAAAGAAAATCCATTTGGATATTATAGTTAGCGGGTCATGGTCATCTAGGGATATGACCTTAAACGAGTTTTAAAATTAAATTCTTGACCTCCTGGCCTATCAAAGAAAAAATGGCTTTACACTCATGAGAAGGTCATGGATTTAATATAATTATAATCACATTTAAGATTTTTATTTTGGTGTCTCTTTATAAAGAGAAGATTTCCATTTTGGTTTACAAAATCCTCTTAAATGGTCATTTAAATGTATTGTTACACATCTTCCTTCACAGAAGAAATTATTATCCAATTAATAAAAATTGAATACTCTCTTGATTCTCCAACTTTGTATGTTGTGTGATTATAATTTGGTCCAAATGGAAATGCTCATCCTTAATTTTCGCTCCTTGTATCTCAAAACAGACTAGTGACTTCTTGCTTCCTTAGGTTGCAAGCCAAAGCAAATGTGGAACTATTGGTGCGATTGTGAAAAGCCGAACAGGAAACCGGCAGGTTGGGTTCCTCACAAATAGACATGTGGCTGTTGACTTGGATTATCCAAACCAAAAGATGTTCCATCCTATGCCACCAAGCCTTGGACCCGGGGTGTATCTTGGTGCTGTTGAGAGGGCCACCTCATTCATCACGGATGATCTTTGGTACGGCATATTTGCCGGGAAAAACCCAGGTATAATTTGTTCCAAGTCATGTACTTTAAGTGATATTCTATAACATGTATGCTATTGGGATTACACTTAATGATCAAAGATATCATAAAAATAAAGAGTAAATTACATATTTGGTCCCTATGGTTTATACTATATTGCACTTTTGGTCCTCATTTTGAAATAATTATGGAAAAGGACCCTGTGGTTTACATTATTTTGCACTGTTGGTCCCCATTTTGATATAATTATGGAAAAGGTCCCTGTGGTTTACATTAAATTGTACCGTTAGTCCCTGTGGTTTACACTATATTGCACTGTTGGTCCCTGTGATTTACAATTGCACTATTGGTCCCTATGTTTAACAGATTAATTTCACACGGAGTTAGGGTTAGGGACCAATGGTGCAATCTAATGTAAACCATAGGGACCTTTTCCATAATTATTTCAAAATAGGGTCAGTGCAATAGTGTAAACCACGGGGACAAAATATGTAATCTACTTTAAAAATAAAATGAGTGTCATTATTATCCAATTCCTAGTGGTGCACACACTCATTATGTGTGATTTTCTGGGTTTGGGAATTGGGAGAGGTTTTCCCTTTGAATTGGTTTACTGTTTTTGTAAGTATATAATTATTTATATGTGGAAAGCACTCATGCAGACTCCTTATCTTTGGTGAGGTTTGAACCCTTTGACCTCGTAAGAGGCTAGACTACTCTTTGTGTAGTGTGTGTTGCCCACCCACAACCCCTAAATGAGAAGTGCTCAATGTTACACATATTAAGTAATGCCATAAAGGGTTATCGACCTTTTGATGTATGAGAGTTGCAGCATTTTACTATATACGTATAAAAGATCTCTGTGACTACTAGTCAAATACACGCTTCAATAGTGATAATTCAAGAATGCCTCATAATCTTGTGCACCGATAATAGCACGATTATTTCGGAGAATAACCTTTTGATAGATTTATTTTAAATGCATGGCCTTTTGACGGATTTTCGTATGCATGTGCCTAATAGAAGAATGTTCTTCCTAATTCAAGAATGCCTCAAAATCTATCGGAAGGTCATGTATTAAATAAATATGTCAGAGGGTAATTCTCCTTGAATAACCCATCTATAACAATACCCGGTTTTCTAAAAGTCTTGTTGCAATGATCGCCATAGCACGATGTCACCTATAACAATACCCGAAGGTTTCTTCCCTTTATAATGTTTTACTTGTTAGTTTGTAACATATAACCTAATTTAAATTGTTTAATATCATTAACACTCATTGAGTGGTAGTAAAAACCATATATTTATATATATAATATTGGGAAAATTGCATCAAAATGCAACCAACTTTGGACTAATTCCTAATTTGGGAAACCAACTTTAAAAAGCTTCATTTTAGTGTCTGAATTTTTGTTTATTTAAGGGTTTGTTTTACCTGATGACCTACTAATGATGATGTGGCTTAGGAATTAGTCCAAAGTTGGTTCCATTTTGATGCAAATTTCCCTCACAAGTCATACTTTGAAAAACATCATGGCCTCCCCTGTGGCTCCAGAGGTTTGAGGCTTGGCCTCGCTGTCACGCCAAACCTCAAGCCATTAAAAACCTTGACAATACCATATACATAAATAATTGGGTCATTAGTTAAATGACTTTAAATGATACTTGATAGGAGTATGAGAAAGGTTAAAATAAGAAGTGGTAAAAAATTCTGAAATAGAGAAGCGATCTGGTTGAGATCAAAGTTGAAAAGTGAAAGATTGCGGGGCATTTTCATAAATTTTACAAATAGTCGACAAACATATTCATATACGAATCTGTGTATTTGATATATGCATTCATATATGAATATGTGTAATTTATATGAAGATTTATATAACGCGTTCAAATATGAATCTGTGTAATTTATATGAATCTTCATATATGAACGCATTCATATATGAACGCATTCATATATGAACGCATTCATATATGAACGCATTCATATATGAATCTTCATATACGGATTATTTGTAAAATTTACGAGAATACTCTTCCGTGTCCTACAGCCAGCGCAAGAAATTATCTGGTGCTTTATGTCCAAAGCCGCATTTATCGACCAAATGAGCGGTGGAGATCACTTCTCTACTTCTCCAATTTTTAGCACTTCTCATTTGAACCTAATACATAGGAGTATTACCTTTAATTTTAATTTTAACTTCAATAACCCTCAAATAGCATGCCTCTTGCGTAAAACACCATTCAACCTTAAAATCTTAAAGAAAACACCACGAGGTTAGTTTGTAAAGATAGCTTGTTTAGAAGGTCATTCAACTAAATACCCATTAATCATTAACGATGAGAATGGACATATACATAACTTTGGCTTGAACTTTCACCAGAAAAAGGAAACATTGCAATTTTACGGGATACCATAAAATGGAAGTCTAACAATTAAATTTTGCACAACTTCTGCAGAAACCTTCGTTCGAGCAGACGGGGCCTTCATCCCTTTTGCAGAAGACTTCGACATTTTGGACGTCACGACCTCTGTTACTGGCATCGGCGAGATTGGTGACGTCAAAGTCATAGATTTGCAGTCTCCGGTCAACAGCGTAATCGGTCAACAAGTGACGAAGGTCGGAAGAAGTTCTGGCTTGACCACGGGGACCATAATGGCTTACGCCTTAGAATACAACAACGAAAATAGAATATGCTTTCTTACTGATTTTTTAGTGGTCGGAGAGAACCAACAAACGTTTGATCTTGAAGGTGATAGCGGAAGTCTCATTCTTTTAACAGGACAAAATGGTGAAAAACCGAGGCCCATTGGAATCATTTGGGGTGGTACAGCCAATCGAGGTCGGTTGAAACTCAAGGTTGGCCAACCTCCGGAGAACTGGACGAGTGGGGTTGATCTTGGTCGGCTTCTGGACACTCTTGAACTTGATCTCATCACAACCAACGAAAGTCTTCAAGGTTTGTACTTTGCATGGAATCAATAAAGACTACTTAGGGGTCTTTGGGATTGCTTATCTAAATTAACTCATGCTTATCTGCTTATTTGCTTATTTGCTTATTGTTGGTTGGAAAAGTTAAAACCTTTTAACTTCTTTAAAAACTCCTTATTTGCTGGTTGGTGCCATGATAAGCATTTTATCCAAACAATCAAAATTGCTTATTTGTTGTTTCAACCCGCAATAAGCAGTTTTAATAAGCAAATCCAAACACCCCCTTAGGGGGGCGTTTGGTTCGCATAATGTAATTTGTTGGAAATGGAATCCATCGA
Organism: Centaurea solstitialis; assembly: GCA_030169165.1. Taxonomy (NCBI): domain Eukaryota; kingdom Viridiplantae; phylum Streptophyta; class Magnoliopsida; order Asterales; family Asteraceae; genus Centaurea; species Centaurea solstitialis. Next base: position 62,321,229 of record CM058042.1, on the reverse strand, counting down.
AGGAATTGGAATGGAATTTGACTTAACGTTTGGTTGGTAGGAATTCAGTTCTTTCACTTAAGCCAAGGAATGATGGATTTCTTAAATTGTGGAATTCCTTAAATGATGGTCAAAGGAATTTGTAATTCCAATTCCATCAAATTTCCTTTCAATTTTGCGAACCAAACAACCCCTTATGCTCTTCTTTCTTATATGCCTCAATTGATTTGAAGTGAGATTTGGATGATTGCTGCTAAAGATTTGTGCAATGACTACCCGTTATTTAGGGGTTATTTAGGAGAATAACCTTTAGATGTTTTAAAAAAAATAAAATGAACGAGAGCATCTCTAACAGGGCGAAGGATCGTTTGAGAATAGGAGTTAAAGTGAGAAGTGCAACAAGGGATTTGGACCCTTGATCACTTTTAATTAGTGTTGATCTAGTGGTTTAGATTAAATCCTAAAATAACTCATAAATCAACTTTGAAGAGTATTTTCCATTCATCTTCAATTAGGATTGATCCAAGGATGGAAATCCCTTCTTATGCTTCTTAGGATAATTGCTATTCTTACCGGAAACCAACTCTCTCTAACAGATATTCTCTAATATAGAGAAAATGGAGATTTTGTTCTTTGTTTTGCTCCAACAAATTCTCTATAACGTTCTCTAAAAAAAGAAATCCAAGTTTAGAGAATTCTCTAAAACTTCATGTGAGGAGAGATAATTTTTTATTCATTTCCACCAATAAGTTTGAATTATGATCATTTTATATGTTTTTAATAAAGTGTAGTGGGATGATGAAGTTATAAAATAAATTAATACTATAATTAATCTTGAAATCTCTAAAATAGAGAATCTGTTAGAGTTGAATGTAATATTTTTAAAGATTTTAACTTTTGATTCTCTACCGTAGAGAATTAATAGTGAACCTTTTGAAAATGCTCTTACTTTCTAACAAGTTTTGAGGCATTTTTGTGTTTGGAATAGACACTCCTCTGTTAAGGTCATGCATTTAAAAAAAAAGGGTAAATTACATGTTTGGTCCCTGTAGTTTATACTTTATTGCATTATTGGTCTTTATATTAAAATAATTATGGAAAAAGTTCCTGTGGTTTTTATTATATTGCACTGTTGGTCCCTCCCTGTGGTTTACACTATATTGCACTGTTGGTCATTAGGGTTAAGGACCAACAGTGCAATATAACGTAAACCACAGGGACCTTTTGCATAACTATTTCAAAATAGGAACCAGCAGTGCAATAAAGTATAAACCACAGGGACCAAATATGTAATTTACCCTTAAAAATGTGTCTGGTTATTCTTCTAAATAACCCATTTAGGGGTTATACAATCCCCATTTTTTTGTTTATTTATTCGTAACGGCTTATTTCTCCCCCTCCCCCCTCCCCTTTTTCCTCTAACATAGTTGCACTTCGAGAACAAAAGAATGCATCAGTGACCGCAGGCGTTGGAACCGTTATCGGTGAATCATCCTCTCGTGGGTGCATACCATCAGAAACAACCGGAGAGACCCATCATCGGTCAATCGATCTAAATGTCGAAAATACCCCTCCTTTAGAAACCAAGTTTGTCGAAACCGTTGAAGGTGGTACCGCTACTGAAGAAGATCCAGCTCGTACCATCGAACATCAATTCATATCAAGTTTTCCATCACATGAAATCGGGAATTTCGAGAGCCGGTCACCGTTGAGAGATGGGTCCGCTGAAGGTGTTTCTATCGGTTTGCGGTTGGGTGAACCCGAGCCCAAGAGGAGAAAGCAGTCGGGTGGTTCGTTGGCCGATGAAAACACGCGAAATGAAACGACCTGAGGTTTGTGGAGTCTGTAAAGTATTTCTAAGTTTTGCATTCATTTTTTCTTCTCATTGGTTTATATTTTTTTGGCCCTGGCATGATATGGCTGCTAAGGTTGCCTACTAGTATTTAGATTGTAGAGTTCTTTTAATAAAACAATGGCTAAAATGTCGAAAATATGTACATTTCGAGTCCGATGTTGTTCGAAACCTAATGTATTGCAAGTACTCCATGATAAATAAAATTTATTAGTTCATCAATGTTTCTTGTCAAGTATGTAAGGAAAAAGGATGTGTTTGGTATCCAGTATAATGGTGACGCTTTTGAGTGTTTTAATATGTGAACTCTTGAACTCATGTAAAGCTGGATTGGTTTTGTTTGTTGACGAGTACCTCATGATTTGGATTAGGTGTTGATACCATTGATGTATAAGGCTATTGGTTGATCGTTTTTTTACTACCGTATTATGTGGAACAGGATATTAATTCAATATAGTATTTGGTGGATTTTGTTTTAACATCCCTTTTGTATATGTTTGTAGATATTAGTTAGTGTGCGTGGTGCCAATGCCCATTTTTTGTTAGAGATCTACATTATATATTATTCACAAAGCAAAAAATTGACGAAATTATAATCTAAAGTTGAAAGTGTAACAAGTTAGTATTATACAAATCTTTGTGCATTATGGTTATCTCGAGAAAGTAAATGGTCATTTTAACCTGGTGGTTGATCAAAATGGTTTGTTTCTCCTTTTGTTTTGAGTAATAATTCTTCCTTTTATTATTATTAGAAAAATAATATTTTAGATATCTTACAATATGATTAATGTAGTACTATTTAATAGTACAATTGGTAAAGAGATGAGAATTATAAGTAAGGTTGGCTTTCACTATTGTAGTATTGTACTTTTATTTTTCTCTAGTGTAGTAATATATTTTCAAATTACTTCTTAGAGTAAATTACTTTTTTTCATCCCTATGGTTTGTTAAAAAAGCAAGGTTTATAAATCAATCTTCATTCCTATAGTTTGCAATTTATTTTAATTTTTATAATTATAATTTATTGTTGTTTCAGCTTCTTTAACTTACAAATTCTTACATTTTTATCTCTTATACTCAAATACTTACATTTTTGTCCCTTATATTCAAATGTAGAAATTAGTCTAATGACTAATATCATAATTTTTAAACCATGAAAACCACAATTATTAAGAAAATATAAGGATAAAAATCACAACTTGATCTATTTTTATCACAACATTATAATCTCAAAAATCTACTCATAGCAACAGATACACTCTTTTTAATTAGGGGTGAACAAAACCTGAAAAATCCGACTTATTCGAACCGTAGTTTGAGGGTTCTCCCAAACTCCAAAGTAACCCGAAATCCGATAAATTTGTTCGGTAGTATAGGATCGGCGCGGGGTGTGCTTTTTGGCCCCGAACCTAATCCAAATCTGACCAAACTTTTAAAGTTCATTTTTTTATATCAACGTAGAAACTTCTGGTCTGTTTTTTTTTGTACAATTCTCTAAAGATTAGGGTGTTTTAGGAAAAACTTTTTTTTTTTCGGATCACCCGAAACCCGACCCGAACTTACCCAAAATCCGAACAACCAAAAGATTTGGTCGGAGATCGGATCTGTGTTTTTCCCACCCGACCGATGCTCACTCCTACTTTTGACATCTTATTTATTCGTTACAAGTTGTCTTTTTCTCACAACTTTTGTGGTATTTTGAAACTTAAACAAATATGGAGGGTAATTTATGTAAATATTCAAACAAGAAAGAAAAAAGAAAGCGTTTTAGTTACAGTTTAACTCTCTCCTTTCTCCGTCGCCACCGCCACCGCCACCGCCACCGCCACCGCCACCGCCGTCACCACCACCGCCACCGCCATCGCCATCGCAACCGTCGTCTTTGTCATCATCCACTTCGTCTCATTAACCGTTATCTTCCTAATTCCAATGGCATTACTATCCATCGAAGAACGATAAAACCTAAAAAAAAAATGGCGCGAAAATCCATCGTTAAACCAACCGTGGCTACGGTCCTGTTAATCATGGTGCTTTACGCCTTATTCAGCACATCTATCTACAACAACCTCCCCTTCTTAACTCGCGAAAACAGTTCCCCCAAAATTCCACCAAAATCAGTGAAGATCTACATGTACAATCTCCCGAGAAAGTTCACCTATGGCGTCATCGAGAGCTACGCACGAAGCCGTACGAAGAACGTAGACGAATCTAGTCTCAGTTATCCAGGAAACCAGCACGCGGCTGAATGGCACCTGTTCTCCGATCTGAATAATCCGGAACGGTCCGGTGCGTATGTCGCTAGGGTTTTAGATCCGGAGGAGGCCGATTTGTTTTACGTGCCGTTCTTTTCGTCGTTGAGTCTGGTTGCGAATCCGGTTCACGATGGGACTATTGCGGTTGAGCATTATTACAGTGATGTGGAGATGCAGGAGGGCTTGATGGAGTGGTTGGAGGAGCAGGTGTATTGGAAGAGGAACAATGGGAGGGATCATGTGTTCATATGTCAGGATCCGAATGCGCTTCATAAGATAGTTGATCGGTTGAAGAACGCGGTGTTGCTTGTTTCGGATTTTGGGAGGTTGGGTCGGGATCAGGGGTCGATTGTGAAGGATGTGATTTTGCCGTATTCGCATCGGATTAATACTTATAAAGGAGATATAGGGGTGGAGAAGCGGAAATCGTTGATGTTCTTCATGGGAAATAGATACCGGAAGGAGGTATATGTCATTATGTCTTTAATATGTTGCTATATGTATGATAGTTTTACTTAGAACTATTCATGTTGTTCTCATGATTGCATAGAAACTTAAGGAAACATGTATATATATATATAGAGGAAAGTTCAAATGTGAACCACTTTTTGGTTGTGAACGTGAGGACAACCGAGAGCGCGACACGTGGCGGCTTTGAGTGTGGTCTCCCTCGTTAATTCAATGCCCTCCCATGAATCGCGCCTAGTCATCCGCCGTGGAGTTGACGTGGCGCCTAGTCATCCGCCACGTGTCGCGCTCTCGGTTGTCCTCACGTTCACAACCAAAAAGTGGTTCACAATTGAACCCACCCCTATATATATATATAATCATTGGCTTATAAACCTGACTGGAACTTGGCAAACAGAATTGTATATGGTTTGCATACAAGTTTGTGATTCATGGTTGCCATTGAAGTTTCAAATTCGAATAATGGATCGAGTTGATATGATCGAATATGACAAAACTGCATTTTTCGTGTCCCATTAAAAATGGTGGAACAAATATCAGAGAGATGAGACAGGATAAGTAAATAACTAAACTAACCATGTCAAATTATAATCGTAAAACCTTTTAACCAGCCTACCTCACTCTCGTCCTTCCAGTTGCACGACTACAACTCTCTGTGTTTGTTTCAACCTACTTCATTCATTGTCTTTATTTATCATAAATGTTAAAGAGCTCCATATTGGCTATATTGGGCCTTTCTACTTCAATATATCTTGAAACTTCTTTTTTCTCTTCTAGGTCTCTCTTAGAGAGTAACCTGGTGATGCTTTATGTATTTCACATGGTATTAGAGCGAAGGTCTACCATTGGGACATTTGTGCCGGGGACTCGACACTACAAGACATCTCTGCTCTGTAGCCTCGGTTGAAGGAGGCGTTTTACAGTCCCACATTGGCTAGACTTGGACCTTTCTACTACATTATATGTTGAAACCGCTCTTCTCCCTTTATGGGATCTTTCTTAGAGTAATCTGACAGACAGGGTTCTACAAGTTAAAGTTGTTCTTTAAAAATCAAGATTTTTGATGGGTTAATCGAGAATGGGGATAAGTGGTTACATTGTTTTAGTGTTGATCATGCTCTATTAATATGATATCGGAATGACCCTTCTTTGAGAGGTTGTTGATTGATTTTCATGAGAACTGTTGACGTAATATATGGAACTTACTGTAGTAGTAGTCTAGTAGAGAAGCTGTGTAAACGGCCGTTTACCATACACTTACCCGGGTAAGTGCCTACAGGTAAAATTTAACATTATCACCTACTTAGCAAGTAAGATTGTAGTCCACCAAAACGGTACTGTATGCTACAATTCTCCTTGTAAGTGCTGACCGTGGTAGAGTCTTAGCATTCACTTACCGGGTAAGACTCTCATTCCTTGCCTTAGCTCTTACCGAGTAAGATTCTTGGTCCTTGCCATAATCATGCAGTAAGGTAATTTGACTCGGTAAGCACTTACCCAGGTAAGCGTTTGGTAAACGTCTCTTAATAAGTCTTGATTTTCTACTTACATTTCAAATAAGGTATCTCTTAATTACGACTTTGATGTTGAAAAGCCTTCTGTTTTCTTCGTGACAAAAGGCTTGTCTATTCATCAAGGGTTTTCATAGAGGCTGCACACGCATTTCTCGAATGTTCCTTTTTGCTGGATGTTTAATCACTAGAGGATGGATTACACAACTCTAACGATCCTAAAAGAATGGGATGAGGAGAAATGAAGATGTTGTGGGGGGTTTTATTTATCTAATATGAGGAGGATTAAGATGTGCCCCACAAAGTACTTAAACCTCGATTTTCCATCTGTTATTGGTCAAGGAACACAGTTGCTGTTTTTCTCTATGAAGTTTCTGTTGAAAACGACCTCAACCTCATCTGCTATTGAGTGTGCCTCACTTCTTCCTTTCTCTATGTAGCATTAATGTGCTCCTGTTATATTTCATGGTGAAACTGATAATCTCAGCCTCACACGTTCACAGAAAATGTCACTCAAGTTCGTAAACTCAACAATTGTTTGATGTTATTCATCTCCTACAAGTTGCTGGTGAAAATGCCTTAGCTAATGTTTTGTTGCTATGCCTTGAAAGATGGTTTTGGATTGGTTGTGGGACATAATTGAGCTTAATTTCTGTGGTGGTGCATAGGCAAATTAATAAAATGGTCGATTGAAATTTATCACTTCCATACCAAACATAACATTTATATGTTTATGTTTATAATATAATAGAGTTTAGTCAAAGTGAAGATTGTTAGTCGATATATTTAGAGGTGGCTGTTGCTTGTGAACCGATGCATAGACTATCAAATATGGCTCTTAGATTTGTGAATTTCTATTTCAATTGGGTGGATATTATGTGATTAAGTAACACCGATGATGTGTGTGATAAATCTTTTTGTTCAACAATACAAGTGAAAACCCCTTAAGAATTGCTTTATTTTACCTGCCACATAATATTAGGTACAGTTACTCAGCCATAATATTACATTACCTATGGTTTCGTGGGGGATTCTTCTCTCTCTCTCTCTCTCTCTATATATATATATATATATATATATATAGAGGAAAGTTCAAATGTGAACCACTTTTTGGTTGTGAACGTGAGGACAGCCGAGAGCGTGACACGTGGCGTCTTTGAGTGTGGTCCCCCACTTTAATTCAATGCCCTCCCGTGAATCGCGCCTAGTCATCCGCCGTGGACATGACGTGGCGTCTAGTCATCGGCCACGTCCACGTGTCGCGCTCTCGGCCGTCCTCACGTTCACAACCAAAAAATGGTTCACATTTGAACCTGCCCCTATATATATATATATATAGACACACACTAATTGTGTACCTGTGGATGTATCTCGATTTTGAAGCCGATAACTAGAACCCTCAATCCTGTTTTTTGCTTCGTTCTATTCTCCATCCTTCTCAATTTCATTTTTATAATTTTGTGTGGTTATCAGTTTTATGGAGTATTATGTCTTATTAGTAGGGCTCAATGCTTTTCTTGTAGTTGAATGTGTTTTTATCATTTGGTTAATAGTTAGTTTTATGGACTTTAAACCAACACCTTTAAGACGTTGTAAGTATTCAGTAATAAGTTGTGAACTTGAAATTTTAAGAGATTTTAAGAACATGGGGTAAATGCATTATAATATAGTAAATATATGTGTGTGTGTGTGTGTTTTTTTTTTTGGAAGAGGTATCCAGACCACATTGGGCCCAGACTAATCCTCGGCAATTTTTGGGCCGAAGCCCAACTGCTAAAGCATGCAGCCCCTGTACCTCCAGAATGCGTCCCCCAGGGCTCAAACTCGGGTTCACCACTATGTCGTGCCCAAGCCTTACCACTAGGCTAACACTCCTTTGGTAATATATGTGTGTTTGTGTGCCATGTTTTATCATTTTATCTATTATTTCTAAAGTTGGCCAGAAGGAATTCCAATGGTTTTCATACTTCTAGTTTTGATCATTATGATGTTGCAGGGGGGAAAAATCCGCGACTCTCTCTTCAAATTACTCGAGAACGAAGAAGATGTTGTTATAAAACACGGTGCTCAGTCAAGGGAGAGTCGTCGAATGGCTACACAAGGAATGCATACTTCAAAGTTCTGTTTACATCCAGCTGGTGATACACCATCGGGTTGTCGATTATTTGATGCTATTGTGAGCTTGTGTATTCCGGTTGTTATCAGTGATTATATTGAGTTGCCGTTTGAAGATGTGATAGACTACAGGAAAATTGCCATTTTTGTAGACACGGATTCAGCCGTAATGCCGGGATACTTGGTTAAATTGCTTAGGGGAGTAAAGAAGGAGAGGATACTGGAATTCCAACGAGAGTTGACAAAGGTATGTTGCATATATAATATATACTAGTTCGTTCACTATATTATGTTATTCATATAATATCGATCCTAAACTTCATATGTCCCATGAAATTGTGACGGTTGACTAGACACGTAGTTTATAGAAGCGTTTGACTTATTTGCTGAATTTTTTAGTATGCCGTTAAAAGAATAGCCAAAAAAAAGTAGTTTTTTGGACCTCATTAGCGTCAAGAAGTTGTAAGATGGTAAAATATTTATTTTACATGAATCCATGAATTTGAGAACATATGCATGTAGTTTTGCTCATCACCTTTAGAAGTGTATATATATGTGTGTATATATATAGATAGATAGAGGGAGGTTCATTTGTAAACCACTAAAATAGTGTAAACCGTGTAAACTAATCATAGCCGTTAGATCAAAAAAATCAAAGCGGGATATGGGTTCATAGAAAACATGGAAATGTGAAATATACGGTAAGTCATTGATTATGGAAATATGCAAATGTGAAATATGGAAACGTTTTTAAAAATCAAGGGTGTGGATTGGTTTACACGGTTTACACCATTTTAGTTTACAAATGAACCTCCCTCCCTCCCTCTCTCTCTCTCTCTCTATATATATATATATATATACGGTGAGGTTCAAATGTGAACTCATCTTTCATTGTGAATGTGAGAACAGCTGAGAGCGTGCCACGTGGCATATTCAGTTTGAATAATGGATACATATTCAAACTGAATATGCCACGTGGCACGATTTTAGTGGTCCTCATGTTCACAACCAAAATTGAGTTCACAATTAAACAATTAAACTTTCTCTCTCTCTCTCTCTCTCTATATATATATATATGTAGAGGTGGGTTCATACGAGAACACGATGTCAATTTAAGAAAACGCGAGGACGATTATCAGCCACACATTTTCGGTTATCGTGGACATGATCACGGAGGATTGACGTGATTCATGGAGGGTGGAGATGATTAAAGGAGGGTGACCCGGTCAAAGCCGCCTTTATTGACCGTATGAGTGGTTGAGAATCGTTCTCGCGTTTTCTTAAAAATTTATGTTTTCCACATGAACCTTTCTCTATGTATGTTTGTACATGCATATATAAAGGGCCGGGTTCATGGGAAAACCTCAAAAAATAAAATGGAAAACTGAAGAACACCTTCATAGCCCTTCATCTGGACCGTATACACTTGTGCTTAGAAATAATTTTTAATATGCACACGTATATAAAAACCAAAACTTAATTTACTTCTATGCACAAGTGCATACAATCCAGAAGAAGGGCAACGAAGGTGTTCCTTAGTTTTCCCTTTTTTGGAGGTTTTCTCTTGAACCTCCCTGTGTGTGTATATATATATTGTAAAATTTATTTACGGAAAATGGAACACACACACACACACATACACCTCAGCTTTGGTGATGTTGGAACCCTTAACCTCTACAAAGGTTGGGTTACCGGATACTGTTAGGCTAAAGACCCTTTGGTCGGTTAGAAATATATTTGGAAACTTGCATAGCAGTTGTCTTATTGTGTTGTCTTTCCTTTTGACTTTAAGCTATGTATGGATTTACTGGGTCAGGTATATGTGACTATTGTTAGTGGCTTATTCAGTAAGCTTCTAGAGGGAGCTTTATGTAGAAAGCCAAGTTTTTACGAAACTTGCCCCCTCCCAATTATAAAACACGCTCATTCCCTCTATGAAAAACCCTCCTAAACAAAAACCGTTCTGATCTATAAAGATGGATTAATCCACACAAACAGCTTTACCAAGGGGTTGTTTGGTGGTTCTTTTTTTTCATTAAGCTATGTAGGGATTAAGCTAAACTATTATTCATTTTCTTGGCTGAACAAACTGTATGAATATCATAAATGACCATTTTACCTTTATTTTTATCTTTTTTATCATCCTCGGATTTTGTTGGGGTATTCTTGTAATTCTTTTTTGTTTGTGATGGTGTGATTAGGTGAAGCACTACTTTGAGTATGATGATCCGAAAGGGACTGTGAAGGAGATTTGGCGTCAAGTTTCATTGAAACTTCCGCTTATAAAACTCATGATGAATCGTGACAAACGGCTAGTAGGCGACAGGGAAGTTGACTGTTCTTGCCTTTGCACGAACGAAACAAGGATCCAAGCATCATTATGATTCTATTTATTTATTCATTCATTCATTTGCAGCAACACAAAACAGGTTAGTGAATAAGAAATCTTTCATTCAATTTTTGTTTTCCATTTTTCTGTAACACTGAAATTCATGCTGTAATTATAGTTAAAGCATACAAAAATTATCGTTTGAGCCTTGAGGTTCAATTCTACATGAACTATGGCCACTTGGAGATATATATATATATAGGGGTGGGTTCAAATACAAACCACTTTTTCGTTGTCAACGTGAGGACAAACGAGAGTGCGCCACGTGTCACTCTGAAATTTCAGCGATTTAGTGTTATTCAGTATGAATTACACTATTATTCAGACTGAATAAAGCGTTATTCAGTATGAATAACACTAAGTCGCCGGAATTCAGAGTGACACGCGCGACTTGTAACCAAAAAGCCCGCGACTTAGTGTAATTCAGTTTGAATAACACTAAGTCGCGGGACAGGTCGCGCGTGTCAGAATTTTTTTTTGCCACGTGTCGCGCTCTCGTTTGTCCTCACGTTCACAATGAAAAAGTGGTTTGCAATTGAACTTTCACCTATATATATATAGTATTAGGTTCAAATGAGAAGTGCGAAAAAAATGATAAGTAGAGAAGTGATCTCCACCACTCATCCGGTCAATAAAGGCGGCTTTGACCGGGTCCCCTCCTTTAATAATCTCCACCCTCCCATGAATCGCGTCAATCCTCCGTGATTGCGTCCATCGTAACCGGTCAAAGCCGCCTTTATTGATCGGATGAGTGGTGGAGATCACTTCTATACTTCTCATTTGAACCTCTCTCTCTCTCTCTCTATATATATATATATATATATATATAGGGATGGGTTCAAATGTGAACCACTTTTTGGTTGTGAACGTGGGGACAGCCGAGAGCGTGACACATGGCGGATGACTAGGCGCCATGTCAGGTCCACGACGGATGACTAGGCGCGATTCATGGGAGGGCATTGAATTAATTGGGGGGGGGGGGACCACACTCAAAGCCGCATTTGTTGACTAGTCTCCGCCATGTGTCGCGCTCTCGGCTGTCCTCACGTTCACAACGAAAAAGTGGTTCACACTTGAACTAGGAAAGTTCAAATTTGATTGCGAACGGATCAATTTGAGTTAAAGTTCAATTGAAAACTCAAATTTGATTGCGAACGCGAGGACACCAGACAACGCTCCACGTGGCATATTTAGTCTGCATAATACAAGATTATTTAGACCGAATATTATGCATCAGTCAGGTGAATAGTATAGAATATTGTATTATTCTGGCTGAATATATTATTCACCTTGAGTAAACATAATATTCAGTCTAAATAATATTGTATTATTCAGACATGAGCCGAATAGGCCATGTGGCCCTCGGTTGTCCTCACGTTCACAATCATATTTGAGTTTCCATTAGAACCTCTGTATTATTCAGATTGAATATGAGCCGAATAGGACACGTGGCTCTCGGTTGTCCTAACGTTCACAATCAAATTTGAGTTTCCATTTGAACTGTTGGATGAGAAATGGACAAACATTAGGGTTTGGTACTTTGGTTTGGTAAGTGCCAATTTTGGTAAGAGATGTTAGAAGTAGTTATCAACCGTTGGATGAGAAATGGACGAACATTAGGATGAGATGTACCAAGATGCACCGGATCAATTCCCTTTAAGCCGCAATTCATGGGGGGTATTTAATTTAAAGTGATCAACGGTTTAGCAGTACTTCTTACCAAAAATGACACTTCTCACATGATCCCATGCATATATGCATATATATATATAGAGAGAGAGGAAAGTTCAAATGTGAACCACTTTTTGGTTGTGAACGTGAGGACAACCGAGAGCGCGACACGTGGCGACTTTGAGTGTGGTTCCCTCTTTAATTCAATGCCCTCCCATGAATCGCGCCTAGTCATCCGCCGTGGATCCGACGTGGCGCTTAGTCATCCGCCACGTGTCGCGCCCTCGGCTGTCCTCACGTTCACATCCAAAAAGTGGTTCACATTTGAACCCACCCCTATATATATGTATATATATAGTATTAAGTTCAAATGAAAAGTGCTAAATAAAACGAAGTAGAGAAGTGATCTCCACCACTCATCCACTTTGACCAATCACCCTCTGTGAATCGCGTCCATTAATGGTTGAGATCACTTCTCTACTTTGTATTTTTTTAGCACTTCTCATTTGAACCTCTCTCTCTCTCTCTATATATATATAATATCGAGAAAGAGAGAGAGGAAAGTTCAAATGTGAACTCAATTTTCATTATGAACGTGAGGACCACTAAAATACCCCACATGGCAATCTGAATCAGCGCCTAAGCTTTATTCTGAAGGAGTAAAGCTTTATTCAGTAAAGCTTTATTCATTTTGTCTGAATATTCATGTTTTATTTAGACTGAATAAAAGACTGAATACAAGCTTTATACAATTTGAATAAAGCATGAATGTTCATGAATATTCAGATTGAATATTGCCACGTGGCGCGATACTCGTGGTCCTCACATTCACAATGAAATATGAGTTCACATTTGAACCTGACCTTAAATCAAACCTTGAATTGAAGGAGTTTGTATTGATAAAAGACTGATTACATGCCCTATATATAGGAAAGACAATTACACTTTAGTACCCTAAATAATTACACTTTAATACCCTTCCCCGCAAGTTGAGGGCGGGGAACGACCTACAACTTGGACCGTAAAAACTCAAATCTTTGTGAGGACAAGGGCTTCGTAAAGACATCATCAATTTGATCATGCGTGGAGATAAACTTGACATTCGGCTTTCCTTGAGTAACTTGTTCACGAACAAAGTGGTAATCAACTTTAACGTGCTTTGTGCGGGCGTGAAAGACTAGATTTTCAGAAAGATAGGTTGCACCAAGATTATCACACCAAAGTGTTGGTGCGTTGCTATCCAAACAGAGTTCATGAAGAAGGGACTTCAACCAAATCAGTTCTGCTACAGTGTCAACAATAGCCTTCTATTCAGACTCAGTTGAAGATCGAGAAACAGTTCGTTGTTTGCGAACGGACCATGAAATAAGATTTGAACCCAAATAGATAGCATATCCCCTCGTGGATCGACGATCGATAGGGCAGCCAACCTAGTCTGAATCTGAATAAGCTCGAAGATTAGTAGCCAAATGAGAGTCAGAAAAGGCTTGAAGCTGACCTCGTGTTGTGATGAAACAGTAAGCCGAGGTTGAGTGTGCCCTTCAGATAACGTAGTATTCGTTTGACACCACCGCAGTGATTCTCAGTAGGAGCATGCATGAACTGACACACCTTATTAATCGCAAAGGCAATATCAGGACGAGATAGAGTGGCATATTGAAGATCCCCGACTATCTGCCGATACCGAGAGGGATCACGAAGTAAGGGATTGTCATCATGTAAGAACACTTGAGAGGTACTCATAGGAGAGGAAACAAGTTTGCAATCCGCAAGACCAGCCCGATGAAGAATACCAAGAACATATGTTCGTTGAGACAAAACCAAATCAGAACCATGATGCACCATTTCAATGCCCAAAAATAATGTAGTTGACCCAGATCCTTAAGGGCAAATAAAGAGTGGAGACGATCAAGGATGGTAGTTACAGCGCCTGAGTACCAGTGATGATGATGTCATCGACATACACAAGGATATAGACAAGTGTGCCAGAAGAGTTGAGAATGAATAGGGATGGGTTTGTTTTGAACCCATAGAAACCCAGTTGATGAAGAGCGGTAGACAACTTTGTAAACCAGGCACGAGGAGCCTGTTCGAGCCCATATAAAGACTTGTTCAGTAAGCACACATAATCTGGCCTGTCAAGATCAACAAAACCAGAACGTTGGCGCATGTAAACCATTTCCTGAAGATCACCATGTAAAAATGTAGTCTGGATATCCAACTGACACAGAGACCATTTATTTGTGACTGCTGAGGGGCTGGAGGTGGTTGGGTGGGGATTAAATTTGGTTATGAAGAGGGCCCGGGAGTAGGGTCTGGGGACTCAAGGGTAGGTGTGGTGGGTAAGGTGGCAGTGGTGGTAGTAGGTGAGGTTGGTGGTGATGTTGGTTCAGGATGTGGAAGTGGTACGATAGGTGATGGTGGTGGTGAGGTGGGTTCGGTTGGAAAACCGGGTGGTGGGTTAGGGAAAATAGATATGTATGGAGAGTCAGACCTTTGATGGGGATTGGGTAGGGGTAGGTGGATGATAAGGAAAAACATGTTCATTGAAACGGACATGTCTGGCTATGTATATCCGTTCGTTGGAAGGATCAAAGCACTAGTAGCCAAGGAAGACACACAGAGTGGAGCGAAAATCAACATTTTGGCGGTTATATGGACGAAGATACAGAAAACATTGACATCCAAAGACTCGAAGAAAAGAGTAATCAGGTTTGTGTTTAAAAACATGTTCATAGGGAGACTTGTTGGAGGAGACATGAGATGGGAGTCGATTGATTAAGTAAACGGTTGTTTCAAAAGCAAATTGCCAGAAGCGTTGAGGAAGACTGGATTGGACCAGGAGGGTAAGCCCAGTTTCCACAACAGTTTACTTTAATAAAATGTTCGTTGAACATTTATTCTATTTACAACGATAACTCCATTAATTAAAATAATTGTCGGATAATTAACTAATACTAATCTCTTTAAGGTTAATTCCTCACCTATATTTGCTTCTCGACCATATTCATACGTCCTTATCCCAACAATAAAACCAACCATTTCATAACCATGTATTATCATATATGGCCATAACTTAATTAATTAAAGAAATCTCCAAATAACTCACAACTAGCAATTCTCAAAGTTAGCTAGTTATCCAACTATATATAAAGAATATACATATAATATGCATGACAACTTTACATAAATGGAGATTCATATTTCTCTTTCTTTCCTTTCTACTTTATGCAATGCACCTCACGTATCCAACAACAATTTAAACCATCATTTCATTGACCCACACTAGCAAAGAGAGTTTGCATCCCAAACAAAGTCAACGAACTTCATCACCTTATTTTTCGACTAATTCTTTTCTTCATTTCACTTTTAGAGTACTTCGTAGATAACATTCTCACTTACACTTCTGGTTTAAGACTCATTTCAATTGATGGGATATAAACTTATATATATTGTTTCGAATCCTCGATTTAAGCATAAACATGCGATAGTCATATTATCCTCAATATCGAGGGCTCACGATCTTTACCGGTGTGAGAGCACGTTAAACCGATAACACACTAAGACCAAAACCATTAACGTAAAGAGATGGGATTTAGTTTAGTAATTACCTTGAACCGATGTTAAAACTCTAAGACTTTAACTTCGTTTAGTCATCCGATTTCTTTCTTTGCTCTCAATCTTTTTATGTAAACCCAAAAATAAAAGCTTTTGCTCCAGAAAGAAAAGAACCACATGAGCTTAATTTCTTTCTTTAATGTCGCTTAAATGACAATAAATTCGGTCCCTTGACTATTGCCGCCAACATGAGTAAACCACCCATGTCTCATATTTGAAAACTTTGGACTTGACAAAACAGGTCCCTGCACTTTCACTTCTTACCCTTACTGTTTTCTCCTTCTTTATTTTTAATCCCCAAACTTTCCTTTGAATTATTTTCTCCCCTCCACTTTTACTCTATCATTTATTTCAACGTATTTTCGGGTGTTACATCTTTATAATCAACTTTATCCAAAAAGTCATTTTCGATTGCGATCAAGGCAAGTCTGTTAAGTCTATCTTGTGTCATCGTGGAGTGTAAATAGGACTTCAACAGCTTCAACTTTGAGAAACTTCTTTCTGCAGATGCAACGGTTACAGGAATAGTTAAAAAACTCTATAAACAATGATAGCATTAGGGAAGCATTCAACATGTTTCAAATAGTTCAAAATATCGAGAGGTCCCATACTTTCATTTGGTAACAACTCCACATACAAGTCATTCCCATCAACAACAGATTGATCTTGCTTCTTTAGTGCATTCTCAAAATTAGTATATGAAGACTTGAAACATATATTATCCAAAGAATGCAATTTATCAGAAGTAAATAAAAACGTATTGTTCAAATCTTCTTACAAGTGAAGCAATTGCATGATCAACAACACATAAAAAACAATTAACTCTAAAGGATTCCGCTGTAGATTGTGAAGTAATTTCAGAAGCGTCACTCGGATTTTCATCAAAGTGTATTTATCTTTGAATTTCACGTGTACGAGGAAACAACGGGTCGATATTCAAATCAATAGCAATTTTCTTTGCTGATTCTATGGCATCTAAAAATCCGGTTTCTCGATATCTCTCAAAAAAAGAAATCAAACCCCTAACTTGTTTAATAGCAACATCAATTAGCATACTTTTTCACTGTAATTGTTTGCTAACCAAATTTAACGTATACAATATTTCATACCAAACCACTATTGACACTAGAAACTCAAAATCTGCTAAAGACTTTGCTTCACTTCTAATTTTCGAATCATTATCAATTTCAGCAACTTCAAGTAAAGCTTCTCTTATATCTACTACTTGGAATCTTATAGCTTTTACACTATCAATACGACTCTCCCAACGGGTCTTGGACAATGACTTCAGTGTCCATCCTTTTACGTTATCTTTAAACACTTGCCATCTTTTAGTAGAATTAGCAAATATTGTATAGATACGTTGAATTATACCAACAAAAGTCTCTAGCTTTACCACATGTGGTGGCTATATCACGAAGAATCAAATTAAGACTATGAGAAGCGCAAGAAGTATGAAATGCTCTAGGATTTATATCTAATAGTTTCTTTTGTACATCATCAATATCTAGACCTTGCGCTTAAGAATCAAATTGTTAGCATCGAAGTCTTAATCAAACAAACCTTGACCCGTGGTATTATTGACCTCCAAAAATCCTAGAAAAGTTTCTTCAATGCTAACAATTTCGAAAGAGAAATCTACTTACCTTAGTATTAAAGACATTTGTTCTTGATGACTTATATCGGGGGTACAATCAAGAATAATGGAAAAATATTTTGCCTTTTTTACCTTCGTAATTATTTCAGACTTGATTTTCCTAGGAAGCACAACTATCAACTCATTCTGAATACTATGACCAAGATAATGAAAAATGCAAGTCATCATTTGTAATACATTTAACATGCTCCTATAATTGGGTCAAATTTAGCCAACATTTCAATCAAGCCTAAAAAGTTACCATTGCTACTTTCATACTATCTTCCATTAGTGCCACGAAATGCAAGATTATGTTTTGCCAATAAATGTTACAATAGAAAAAAAAATTCTTACTAAAACTTTTTTCCAATGATCTTTTTCTTTGTCTATTTGGTTTCGAGCAACTTTGTCTATGGTTTGATTCTTTGGAAGTCTTAGACGCAAATCATACCGTGTTTTCATATTCATTAAATGGTTCATGCTTGTTTCATGCTTCTTAAGTCTAGTGCTAAGGTGAGACCAATCAATAAATCCATCATTTGTTAAATGACCTTTTATGTCTTTTTTTTTTCTAATTTTACAACAAAAACAAAATACCTTATCAAGCTCTACGAAATAAACAAGCCAATCTCTATCACTCTTTTATCCATTCGGCAAAATTCTAGTATACCATGTAGCGGAAAATCGTTTGGAAAATCTATCATTAGGGCCCTTTTGAATGGATAAATCTCTTTTCGGACCTTTTACAACTAACATGTCAATCATTTTAGAATCTAAAACATCCCAATTTCTAGGATCAAATATATCAAAATTATTAAAAGCATCATTAACATTAGTAGCAACATTAACATCATTTTAAGCATTAACATTATCATGAATACCATCCAAACTAACGCTAGCATCATCATCAACATTAGTAGCATCCATATTACTAGCATCAACATTAGTAGCATCAATATGAGTATCATTCAAATTAACACAAGTATCATCATTTTCAAGAGAAGCATTGGATTCTTTTATAACAAAATTATCAAAAGATCCTCTTTGAGAGTATTCTTGTTATATTGGTTTTCAAGAGAAGCATCCGGAATCATCGTAGCGTTGTAAGTATTCTCGTTGGATTCGTATTGTTTTATTGTAGGTCTTTCGTTATATTGGTTTTCCTAGCGATTAGGGTTCGATTTGAATAATCATTGGATCATTAATTGCTAGATTTGGGTATATAATCGTTGTTGGGATGTTATTGTTGTTTCGGAGTCATTAGTACATATCTCTTTTCCGAAAATTGACTGGTTTGAAGCCCTTAGGTAGAAAATCCCGATTTTGGTCGATTTTACGGCTTTGGATCGAATTTTTAGGAAACCCGTCGCCGCCTCGCGCCGCGAAGGTGAGGGGCTCGCGCCGCGAGCCTATACCCTTGCGCCGCGAGCAAGTGGTCAGGTGGGGGTTGTTCGTTTCGTCGTTGTTTTACGTTAGCGAAACCCAGGCTTCGCGAACGCGAAGTTCCCACTGTCCGGTTTTTCGAAACTTTCCGTTAGGGCTCGTTGGTTTCCAAGTTCACAAACCCCTAGGGGATGTTTGTTTATGATGTCCCGTGAAGTTTTAGAGTAATCCGACTACATCCGTTGGGTCATTTCCTAAGAAGGGTTGAGTTAGGATTCGCGAGTCCGGTTTAAGTAATGTTTTGATTGAGTTGTGCTTAAGTGTTATAGGTGAGCTACCTAAGCTTGGACGTGTATCAGAGAGTGCTTCTAAGCTACTTCCAGGTGAGTTTTCATTACATGTGGTTTACACTATCATATGTGTATGTATGTGTAGTAGTGTCGGGTCAAGGATAGCCGCATGCCCTTGATGAGTTGCGGGGGCAGCCTCGTGTCCTAAGCTATCGAGGGAAGTCAGGGATAGCCGCATGCCCTTGATGAGTTGCGGGGGCAGCCTCGTGTCCTAAGGTGGTGAGGGGAGTTAGTTTCGTTCTCATAAGATGGATGTCAGTCAATTGTCTTATTGCATGGTTAAGTGTGATGATCGGATGTGTATGTGGTACTTGTTGTGGATCTGTATGCCTGTGCTAGTGTAAGTTACATGTAGTGTTAGCTCACTAAGCGTTTTGCTTACCCGTTGTTGTTTTCCCTATTTCTCAGGATCTACTACGGGTGTGGACAAAGGCAAGGCCCCGGCTTGACTTCATGCTAGTAAACAGTTTCAACCGGCCTCGTGATGACTTTGCATTAAAACTATTTTTATCCGTTAAAGTTTGATTTTTTAAAAGTTAATTTATAAGTTGGAGTGATGTGAACCATTTAACTATTTTCTTTAAATGTTGGAATGTTTGGTATTAATTGCGGTTTTTCATTTAAATTATTTATAAATATGAGTTTTGAAAAGTGGTGTTACAATTTCAATTTCAATTTTCTAAACAACTATTCAACTTAACTAACAATTCAAATGTTCAATGACAATTATAATTAACCAAATAAATTTAAGAATTAAGGAATAAAGATTAAAGAGACTTAAGAGGGTAGCATAAAATTAATGGAACTTACCTTGTCTTTGTGGATTGTTAAACTTGAACGATGCAGTCACAAGTCACAGAGACAAAGTCACTCTCTAAGTTTCAAATTAGGGTTAGAAAAGTAGAAATTGAGATATCAATACACACCAGTCACCAAAGTCCAAACAAACACTTAAGCTTTCGAATTTGGTATCAGAATTTTCGAATTTGTATTGCAAAAGACTTTGAAATGTGAGAATCGAACAGTAGAACTCCCGTATTATACAGGTTAACTAAACTTTAATGATTGAGCCGTTGTCGTTTCTATTAGAGTATCAAAAATAGAAATTGAAGCAATCATTCTTGCACCTTTGGGGATTGCAGTAGTCGAATTCGTCATTGGGAATAGAAGATGTATGAGAAATCGAAGGGTCGATTGATTTTTTGATCGAATTGGAGAAGAAGGATGCGGCCGCTTGATTTTTTAGATAGAACCATAACTAGGGTATTATATAGTATGCCCAAAATAAATATAAGTTGAGGCCCCAAATTCGGCTGTTCAAACTCCTTGCCCATCAACGGCCCAGATGATTAGATTGGATATTGGAAGGACTTGTAATTAAAATTTCATCCCAATCTCATTTTGGTTTAAAGAATTTCTAGGATTTGAGATCTTGAGATTTCATTGAAATTCTTCAAACATAGAATTATGGACAATTAATTCATACATCCTACTCTAAGGATCAAACACCATACCCTAAATTAATTATAGCCTAATAACACAACTTTATTATATTTGATTGGCCAATTATATTCAATAAACTAAAAGAAATTAATTAGATTCAATACAGTTAAACCATAAAAAAACTAAAAGAAATTAATTGAATTTAATATAGTCAAACATCAAAAAACTTAAAGAAATTAATTGAAGACATCAAAGTAAGATAGAGTCCATAGTACAAAACAATACTATGGAGAGCCTTTGACCTATAGGCCACCATGGAATCTACCGAGGCGCCTTACTGGGAGGAAGCAATACAAAGTGAGATAGACTCCATAGTACAAATACATGGAGATTAGTTGACTTACCTCCCGGTCATAAGGTATTAGGCCATAAATGGATCTTCAAGAAGAAGACGAGGCCCGATAGCACTATAGAGAAGTATAAGGCTCGATTAGTTTCCATGAGATAACCACAAAAGGAAGGTCAATACTTCTTTGATACCTATTCTTCGGTCACAAGAATCACGTTTATAAGGACATTGATGGCCATAGCAGCAATTCACAATTTGAAAATTCACCAAATGGATGTGCAAATTGCGTTTTCGGACGGTGAATTAGATGAAGAGATTTATATGCAACAACTGAAAGGGTTCGTTGTTAAAGGCCAGGAAAACAAAGTTTGTAAGTTAATTAAGTCCCTCTATGGACTTAAGCAAGCGCCAAAACAATGGCATGAAAAGTTCGATAACACATTGATATTGAACAATTTCACATAAATGAGTGTGATAAATGTGTTTGTGTGAAACAATACAAAAATGATATGTCATCATATGTTTATATGTCGATGATATGTTAATCCTTGGATCATACTTAGATGTAATCAATCAAACCAAGAAGATGTTGCACTCCTCATTCAATATGAAGGATATGGGAGTAGCAGATGTAATCCTTGGTATAAAGATTCAAAGAGATCTAAATGGTTACATCCTTACCCAACCTCATTATATTGAGAAGGTACTTCAGAAGTTCGGTCAATATGATGACAAACTGGTAATGACTCTATTCGGTCATTATATAGTGTGAGTAGACTCAGTCGGTACTCACATAACCTAATGAAAGATCACTGGTATGCGCTAGTAGGAGTACTTAGATGCTTGATATACACAATGAACTATGGGCTACATTAAACAAATACCCTCCCGCCTTAGAAGGGTATTGTGATACGAATTAGATTTCTAACCACTCCGAGAGTAAGTCCGTAAGTAGATATGCGTTTACTCTTGGTAGAGCGTCGGTATTATGGAAATCATCCAAACAAACCGTAAATACCAGATCAACTATGGAAGCCGAATTTGTCGATTTAGGTAAAGCCGTTGAAGAAGCCGAATGGGTAAAGAGCTTCCTAGAAGGTATTCCGTTGTGGCCAAAACCAGTGACTGCCATTTGTATTTATTGTGATAGTATGGCTGCTTTTACTAGAGCAAATAACCAAATATACAATGGCAAGTCTCAACATATAAGACACCACTACAACACTATAAAGGACTTGCTGAAAAATAGAATAATATCCATTGACTACGTAAAGTCAAAGGAAAACGTTGTTGATCCTTTGACAAAAGGCCTAAGTAAAGTGCAAGTATCCTATACATCGAGGGGAATGGGCTTAAATCCAATTCAATGAGTTCCCTCGGCGGCAACCTAACCTAGCTGAATTGGAGATCCCGTGGTCTAGGTTCAATAGGAAAACAAGTCAGGGACAACTCAAGCGACAATTAAATAAAGGTACGCCCATCCTATGATGTTTCCTTTGTACTTTTCGTTGATGATATAGGGTTGAATATTATGTTCTTAATAATGTTGATAGTTTTATAATGGAATATAATGGAGTATTCTTGATCGGCATTACTTATGTGAGACTCATGTGGGGTCGCATCTTTGAAGACGGAGATGGCTACGTCTTCTAAAACTTTTATGAAGAAATGCTCACGACTGAAATGGACACAACGGTAAGAACTATATTATGTATAGTTATAATATGTGTGTTGCCTATTGTCTTGATTTACTACAAAAAGTGGCTAGCTCAAGACATTCGTGCACTATCCACGAAGTAAATCCGATATGTACTCAATAGGAAAGGTTCAAGTCCAAAAGACACCTTTTTCGATGCATGTTATAATTAGCTTGGTGATGGAAACTAAGTTCCAATATATATTGCTTATTTTCTATTCAAATGTAGGGTATTATTTGGGTTTAAATAGAAAATGTGAGGTATTGTTGGAACTTGATAAAGAAAGTGAGAATTGTGTCCCACATAAAAGCTAAAAGGAAACAAAGAACAATTAATAAACTCCATCAATTGAGTAATTAATGAATCAATAATTGCTTGACTTTGGAGTGTGATGTTAATGGTAGGCTCATTTGGATCCATATATACATATAAAGATCAAAATATGGGCCTTGGGCAAGGTCAAAAGATGGGTCTTGGGCCTTGGCGCTCTAGCGTCTTTTGAACAACAAACATTAGCATTCTCGCAGCATGAAGATCAAGATTCGCGATGCGAGATACGATGTTGATGGTTTTTGGAATTGTTGAAACATGCTTTGGTGATTCACATACCTCGTGGAAGCGAGGCAATGGCTCGCAGCGCAAGAATCGTGCAGATTCTAAAAAGTTACATCTTTTCGTCCAACCATCGCACCCCTTCGTCCCAAAACCTATATATGTGGGTTGGTTACTGTTTCTGGACACAGATACAAAAATTCTCTCTCAATTCTCTCTCCTTTTCTTCAATTTTCATATGGAAATCAATCTTCAAACATAATCGAATTCATTAGATTCAAGTGTTTCATACTTGAATGCGATTGTTGTATCCTCTAGACAATCGCCGATACCTAAGGCAAAACTTTGTTTTAGGACACTGCATTGTTGCAGGCCTTAATCGGTATTTGAAGACACGAATAATCGGCAACAACAAGTACGTTTATTACAATTTCATCGATTCTATTGTAATTAATTGTATTAGAATATTGATTATTGTATAAGAGTTATTGATTTTATTTGAATTTCTATATACCCTTTTCAATTTGTGTTCGATTGGATTTATTACTCCTAATACAACCACCGCCTAACACTGTATTGCTTGTGAGGAGAGAGTGACATGACTGCTCAAGTCGACCACCGCCAGCAACAACCACCACTTAACACCATTGTCGGTAAGGTAACAACTTTTCATCTTCTTTTGATTTCATAGATTTTCCTCTTTTCTTCAAGATGGTATAGGGTAAAGAGCGTAGAGAGAGAAATAGCAATTTCGGCCACAAAGAGAGAGAGGCGCTTTTTCGACGAGAGAGAGGGAGAGAGAGAGAGAGAGAGGGGGGAGAGAGAGAGGAGAGAGAGAGGGAGAGAGGAGAGGGGGAGGGGAGAGAGAGAGGGGAAAAGGGTGGAGGTGGAATTAGGTTAGTGTACGAAGAGAGAGGAAGACTGAGATGGATGTTGGTGTTTGTAGCCTTTACATGGGGTTTTCTTTTCTTTTAATCTTATTTACTTAATAATAGTATATTATTTTTTGTTCAATAATTAATTTAGTTAACAATCTCTATTTAGAAAGAAAGTGGAATAATAATGAAAAAAAAGATAAAGATAAATAATAAAAGAAAGTGAAATAGTAATGATTATAAAGATTAATAACTAAAAATGAAAGTGAAATAGTAATAATTATATTATAATTAAAATAATATAACACCCTAAAAATTTGGGTAAATTTAAATCGGACTAATGCGGAATATGGATAAAATTTTCACAACAGAATCACTAATAGTGATGATGTTTACAAGACAACATATACGGACAAACAAAAGCTCGACAACCTACTTAACTAACTAACGAATCTAGATTGTTCATGAGTGTTGCTGTTGGTCCCAAGTAGGTGACCTTCAAGCTAAGATAGTGTTTGGGATTATAGAAGGGGGGGGGGGATGAATATAATCATACAATTTTTCACTTTTAAATTCTTGTTATATTAACAATATGAATTTACAGATTGTTGCGGAAATAGAAAAGACAAATAGTCTAAACTAAACAATCTAAGTTCTTTCACTATGCACTAAGTGAGAAGATGTAAGAAAGAAGATAGAGGATAGAAAGAAAGAAAGGACTTGAGTATTTTTGGATGCAGAAAAGATATGGAGAAAATCTTCTCCACGTCCAATTTATACTCCATGCATTAAATGCATGCAGACCTACTTTTGTGACGTGTCACGCTTTAGTTGGTCTGTTATACTATTTACTATAAACAAATACTCTTTGCATGGTGTGCAAAAGGAGTATGTTTGTAAACAGTTGCCTTGAGGTCTGATAAGTACGGAGGGAACAGTAAAGAGACTGTCCTTATGTACTTTTGTGTCAGTAAAGGTGGATAATCCTTTTGTGCATTAGACTAAGACACTTTTCTAATCCTTCAGGAGCAGGATACTGATCAGTGACTAGGGTCCTGATACTGATGAAGTCCAGGGTCACTTGTATCCTGTTGAGTCTTCAGGATGTCATACGATATTGAGCAGCGTGCTATCACTGAGTTCCGTCTTCAGATCACGAGCATGCTGTTCCTGTCATCAGCTATTTCTTCGACGTCGCTGATGGTTCTTTGTGTATGATCTTAATGTCTTCAGGAGGTCTTCACTTCAGTGGATAGGATCAGTCGACTGCAGAACAGACTCGTTCGTCTCCTGATCCTGATCCTGATTACTATAAAAATAAGTTACAGCATAAGTAACATGGAATAACACTGAACAGATTCAGTGATAATTCCTCAAGCTATAACAGAAGTAAAAACCTATTCACTAAGTAAAGATTCAGGATCATTATCATTTCATCAGGTCTTAGGAGAGCTGGATCAACAATCTCCCCCTAAATGATAATGATAAGACAACAGAGAAATTGTCTAAGTCTAGAAAGAAAAAAAAAATTTCTAAGTCTAGGTAAAACAGTAGGAAATAGAACTCATAAAGGTACATGTCCCATTTACTGTTTTGAGGGATCTTTTTCAGTACTATGATGGAATAAAGTACAATGCACTGAATTGCATTTTCATTAATCTCAAACAAGTTACAAGAGTAAAGAAAATACAGGAGTACATACGGGAAGTACTGAAAGCAAAATTTACAATAATATTCTAACTATCAGAGCCTTCGCTAACATATTCAGTCTTTACTTGTATTGGAACTGGAGTATCACTGAATGCAAGTCGATGATCGAGTATAGCTCTGACAGTGCGAATAATTTCTTTATTGTCTTGGTTTTCTTTATCCTTTTGAGCAGTGAAGAGTACTGAAACCAAGTGTTCATATGGTGCTTTGTGTAGCTCGCTGAAACGCTGAAAGCGTAGGATCTTTGAGTTGTCGCTTACACAAATACCATGAACAGGTTCTCTGATGACTTGTCCTTCAGAGAGTGAGACTCCTAAAGGGAGTGAAAGATCAAGCATCGAGAGATCCAGAGGCTTGACAACTATCCTGGGCATGCAGGGAGTTGGCCTTCTTGTTGAGGTGCCTGCTGATCTTCGAATAGGTTGCTGAGGTAGGACTGAAGAGTAGTGGAGCAGGTCATCAGGTATTTCTGTTGTCTTTCTGATGCGTGCAATAAGTCCTTCGATGACTTCTTCTACTTCAGCCCGATAGTTCTTGTTGGCTTTGGGAAGTAGGGATCTGATTTCGTTCCACTCTGACAAGTTGTAACGATCTAACTTGTCCAGAGTGTGTTGCACGTCCTTGACTCCTGAGCGTTTGACGGTGATCCATGTTTTTGCTCTTTTGCCGCGAGTTCGGCTGAGATGGATTCCAGAGATAGCAGCACCATGTTTTCTTAGGTGTAGACGATCTCTACACCAGTCAAGCTCAGCGTTTACTTCTTCAGTCTGTTCCTTTGCATTTTTGTTGAAGACCTTCAGAGCAGCCTTCTGTGCAAGAATAGGATCTGCACTTATTTCAGCATCTTCATCCACAAAATCTGATGCAAGCCTTCGAGCGGCTTGAGCAGAGAGGAAGGCTTCTTTCTGCTTTTTATTATGCTCCTCCTGAGCCTGTACAACAGCGTTGTATTCTTCTTGTGATAGATATGCGAACTCGGAGTCACAAGAGGTACGAAGAGGAATTTTTACTCTTGTACTCTCGAGTCGCTCTATCACGGCGTCTAAACGCCCATCCCTGTTGACAATAGCAGAGTTGTCAGGGTAATTCTCACCTTCAGATCTAGGAGAGTTAGAGGGAGGAGATCTGGGAGAAGAGGCAGGGGTAGAGAAGTCATCAGAGATGAATTCATCATCTGATGAGAGGCAAATGGTTTCAGGAGGGGCTCGGGTTTCAGGGGTTCTAGAAGAGGATGCTTCAGTGTTAAAGCGGGTTGGTCTAGAAGGAGTGGGTTCAGTATTTAGAGGTGTTACTCTGAAGGTCATTCTGCTTAATTCGGCTCTTATCTGTTCTGATGGACTATTATCCATGAGGCGAATAATCTCACCAGTGACAGAACCAAAGTTCACGTCCTGAAATTCAGAGTTTTCTTGGTTTTCAGGCTCAGAGGTTTGTTTAGGAGAAGAATGGGGTGTTGGTTCAGGGGTAGGTTGTTTTGGTGGTTGGTAGACAACCATTTGTAGGTTGTTTATTAGAGAGTCATAAGAGGAGGTGTCGAGGGTTATGGTTTCAGGTGCAGGTTTAGGTTTAAGGAGAGAAGAGATTGGTTGGTTATCAGAGGATGAGGGAGAGGATGGTAATAGTAACGTACCAGGTGCACCGAGGTTCTCCCCCTGAGATTGTGCAGGCCCTGGAGTGGGCGTTGGGGTTGCAGCTTTCTCGACGAAGATATCGTCGTCTTCATCATCATCTTCATCTTCTTCATCTTCCTCGTTCATTCCCCCTTGTTCGTTGGTTCTCCAGTTGGTGGAGGGGGAATAAACGGACTGGTCTCTAGGCTGTCTCTCCCCCTCAACAGGTGCCTGTACCAAGGCGGCTGTTGATAAGTTCCTCTGGAGGAGAGAGGCCATGTCGCTAAGGACTTTGCGCGAGATGAAGGAAGAGGAGATCAGGGATTCCAAAATATCCCTGTCTGCAGCGGTGAATGATGGAGGCGGTGCAGGAGCAGAGGTGAGGGCGTTGACAGCAGTGGTGAGGCCAGTCACCTGCTCCTGGAGGGCGCGGAGGCCTGCTTCTTGAGCATCCAACCTCTGAACCACTGTTGACTGGAAAGTGGTGAGAGAGTTGGTGCTGTTGTTGATGGTGGTGGAGAGTGCAGGCAGAGCAGAGGCCTTCAGGTCATCAATAGATGCCTGAAGGTTGTTGGAGGAGGTGGCCACTTGTGAGACCTTGTCATGGATGTTATCCAGACAAGGAATCGTAAGGGTAACAGCCGTAGGCGGCGGAGAGGCGGCGACGGCGGCGGCAGCGGCATTGGCTGCGGCGGCTTCAGCGGTACTGGCAGTGGCCTTTGCAGCGGCAAGCTCCAGTTCCAACGCCTGGAGGCGTGTCTGGTGCTCGTCCTCCTTCTGTTGGAGAGCTGTGCGTGCCTCCTGCAATTGTCGTTCAGCGGACTGCCGACGTAGCTCAGCTGCATTCAGCTGACGATCGGCGTCCGTGAAGACAAAGTCATTGAAGGGGTCATCCTGATGAAGTTGGGGATGCCCTTCAGTGGCTGCTCCTAAAGAACCAGTAGACAGAGTAGCTAAGTGAGTACTAGAAGACTCATTAGCTTTCATAAAAGAAGAGACAGTAATATTTTGCTTAAAAGTATTACCTGAGGCTAGGAGGGTATCAGAGCGATTACCCCCATGTTCTCTGAGTGTTCGAGGTGAACAACCTCAGGTTCTTGTTGTACAGGAGCAGAGATGGAAGCATCTGTAGGTGAAGAAGTTTTAGAAAAAGGAGATGGTTTATTAAAGAGTTGAGGCAGGGTAATATAGTATCTCTTACCAGCCGCCTGTTTCTTTTTCTTCTGCGCCTTCGACTTGGCGCGTTTTGGAGGAGGTGGAGGAGTGGCAGAGGAAGGTTGGGGGCGCTTCTGGAGCGCAGATGAAGTGTTTGCAGCTGGGGAAGTCAGTATGGGGTTAGCTACTGACATAGCATGCAGAGAAATAGAAGAATGGGGTTTGGAAGAGAAGAGAGAGTACATACCTTCAGTGGGAGAGGTGGAGTGCTCTTCATCCTCCTGAACTGGTTCAGGAACAACCAGAACAGTGGAGAAAGGGACGTCATCAGGTTTTGGAGAAACCTGATCCAGGAACTTAGGCCCGAGGGCGTAGTTGTTGGAGTTCCCGATTTTGGGGTAGTTTGGCCCCATATGCAGTTCCAGGACTGCCGAGAAGAATCTGGTGAAGGCGACGTTGACGACCCGCTTCGTGTTCCTGACCTTCTTGACCATGTCCTCCCATATGCAGCGAGCATAGTCAAACTCGCGATTTTTGATCGCTGAGAAGACCATGTGCTGGATCACGGTGGGGAACTGCTATGTGCTTCCTGTCTTGCCAGATAAGCACAGGCGAAACGTATTCCATATATAATAGAATGTAGCGTTCAGGCCTGTCTTATGGACAGTCGCAGCAGTCTTGGGAAGCATGACGCCATCCTTCACAGGCCATCTGTAGCCAATGGCGTCCAAGAACTCGATGATTTCGTCGGAGGTAGGAGCAGGAGGGAAGCGTTTCTTCTTTGGGAAGTTCAGCACGTTCCTCAGAGTTCTGAAACCAAAGGAAATTGTATTTTCCTTGATCTGGAACTTGATGACCTCCCTTAGGACACCTTTGGAGTTCCTTTCCTTAGCAACAGTGGCAGTAGACCAGAGTTGTTGCAGCATTGGTTTGTTCGGCTTCGGGTCTATTGTAAAAGCCGTCTTCAGGGAGCTGCTCAGGAGGAAGTTCTTAGCAGGCAGCAGATATTCTTTGCCGTCTGGGATGTCAAACAGGCCAATGACGTTGTTCTGCTTGAACTGTACGTCATGCTGCGGAATCACGATCGGCAGACTTTCAGTGGCGGTTTGCAGTGGTGTGGCTTCAGACGAGAGTTGGGCATCCAGAGAGGAAGTAGTAGCAGCCATCCTGTTAAACACAAAAATAACATATGTGGATGATTAAAGATCCAAAATATGCATTTTTCTTCATTTTTCAATGAACACAGAATATGTTCATAAAAATGGTGAAATCCTTTATACTTGGAATGGATTAGATACCAAAATTCACAAAAAGAATGTGTTTTAGTATTAAAAAGAAACTTTTATTTTGATGAGAAGATATCAAAATAAGAGTTTATGATTTTTCTTAAAAGAAATAAGAAAATCATATGAAATGTTTTAACAAAAATCTCAGAAGATTTTGGGAAAAGCTAAGATCAAACGAAGTGATCTTAGGGTTTTTGGAAGAACGTATATCAAAATAAGTTGTTTATTTGAAGAAAACCAACTTACAATGTGGAAAGAACAAAGAAAAAGAGACACTTACGATGATCTTGTGTAAAGGAAAGTGATGAGTGTTCTTAGTGTTCTTGAGAGAAAACTTGTTCTTGCTTTTTCTTGCTAGATTGCTTAGAGAGAATTTGTGAGCGTAAAGAGTGTAAAGGAGTACAAGTGAGGTTTTTATACCTCGTGGTAGGAGAGAGAAAATGGATGAGAGAGAAAAGAGCGGCTAAATTCAAACGTAATGATGAATAAAGGAGGTTCTA
Organism: Centaurea solstitialis; assembly: GCA_030169165.1. Lineage (NCBI taxonomy): Eukaryota > Viridiplantae > Streptophyta > Magnoliopsida > Asterales > Asteraceae > Centaurea > Centaurea solstitialis. The sequence continues at coordinate 62,290,828 of CM058042.1, read as the reverse complement.
CGCGCGTTCACGCGCCTGACACACGTAGTGGGGAACAGGAAACGTCCCATTACGTGTCAGTGCAGATGAAAAGTTTGTTTTATTTGAAAAGATAAAAACCGCCTTTTCAGGGGATGATTCCATTTTGGTGAAAGATATGTCTTATTGGAATCAGAGTACTTATCAGATAAGTACTGTTTTGGGAAAATCCTCTTATCACATTTAATGCGATAAGGTTTCAGGAGCAGAGGGAAGAAATACTTACCTGAGAATCATCAGTATTCGGATATTGAACAAAGATTTTGTAAGTACTGAATAGAGTCATCCTCTGATGAGAGTTAGTTCAGGAGTTGTTAAAGAAAGAGTCCTGAGAATGATTATTCTATAGGATTTAACAACTGTTTGTCCTGATAAACTTCAATCATCAGGATTTAACATCCCAAGTTCACTGATGAGCATATTAAAACGCGTCACATCCAGTGGTTTGGTAAAGAGGTCAGCAAGCTGATATTCAGTAGGGACAAAATGGAGTTCAATATCACCATTCATCACATGATCCCTGATGAAGTGATATCTCACTTCAATGTGCTTTGTCTTGGAGTGTAAGACAGGATTGTTGGCGATGGCTATCACTGACGTATTGTCACAGTAGATAGGTATTTTAGAAAGTTGTATGTCATAGTCCTGAAGTTGATTTCTCAGCCACAGGACTTGAGCACAACAGATTCCTGCTGCAACGTATTCAGCTTCAGCAGTTGATGTGGACACAGAGTTCTGCTTTTTGCTAGTCCAACTCACCAACTTGCCACCAAGCAGGTGGCAACCACCAGTGGTGCTTTTCCTGTCAATCTTACATCCTGCAAAGTCACTATCAGAATAAGCTGTTAGATCGAACCCTGAGTCCTTGGAGTACCAAAGACCCAGATTAGGAGTTCCCTTCAGATATCTGAAGATCCGCTTTACAGCGGTCAGATGGGATTCTTTGGGTTCAGCCTGATAACGAGCACATAGACATGTAGAATACATGATATCAGGGCGACTAGCTGTAAGATACAGCAGAGAGCCGATCATTCCTCTGTAGAGAGTCACATCGACAGATTTCCCTTTGGAATCCTTGTCAAGTGTTAGAGGAGGAGCCATTGGAGTCTTCATCGGTGTACAAGATGTGAGATCAAATTTCTTCAGCATCTCATGTACATATTTACCTTGATTGATAAAGATTCCCTTTTCAGATTGCTTGATCTGAAGACCTAAAAAGAATGTTAGTTCACCCATCATAGACATTTTATATTCAGATTTCATGAGCAACTCAAACTTTTCGCAGAGTTTGGGATTTGTGGATCCAAAGATAATGTCATCGACATATATCTGGACAAGAAGGATATGCTTAGGATATTTCTTTAGAAATAAAGTGCTATCAATCTTTCCACGAACAAAACCTTTAGAGAGAAGAAAGGTTGAGAGGGTATCATACCAGGCACGAGGAACCTGTTTTAACCCATAGAGAGCCTTGTTTAACTTGTAGACGTGATCAGGGAACTTAGGATCTACAAAACCAGGAGGCTGAGCCACATAGACTTCTTCATTAAGTTTTCCATTCAGAAAGGCATTTTTAATGTCCATCTGATAAACCTTGAAGTTCATATGTGCTGCGAAGGCTAGGAAAAGTCGAATTGCTTCGAGCCTAGCCACAGGACCAAAGGTTTCATCGTAATCAATGCCTTCTTCCTGCCTGTATCCCTGAGCCACAAGGCGAGCCTTGTTTCGAATAATCGTACCAATCTCATCAAGTTTATTTCGAAAAATCCACTTGGAACCAATGATAGTACGTTTTCGAGGCCTAGGGACGAGAAGCCAGACATTGTTTCTGATGAACTCTGCTAGCTCTTCCTGCATGGCTGAGACCCAGGCAGGATCATGCAACGCATCATCTATTTCTTTAGGTTCATTTTCAGAGATGAAATTAACATAAAGACAGACGTTACCAGATTGGCGTCGAGTTTTAATGCCAGAGGAGGGATTACCAAGAACTTGATCAATGGGATGATCCTTGGTCCATCGAAGAGCAGGTGGCTGATACACCTGTCCTGAAGTGGAAGCTTCATTTATTGATGGATCAGGGAGTAGAATTGTAGGAGTAGGCTCACTAATAGTGGTTTGAGAAAAGTCTTCACTGTTAGTGGGTTGATCAGGTTCAGATGGTATGATTTGGGTGATTGGAGTGGCATTTATCAGCGGTGGAGAGGATGTTTCAGTGGGTGGTATAGGAGGATCTTCTTCAAAACCATCAGGAAGGTCTTGAGGAGATGGATCAGCAATAGGAGGTTCAGGGACTTGAAAGAAAGAATCAGCCCACTGATTGATTTCAGAATTATCATTTGGGTGAGGGAAAGTAGGACCCGATTCATCAAACTTGACATGAATCGTTTCCTCTATGGCTTGTCTTCGTTTGTTGAACACACGGTAGGTTTTAAAAATGGATGAGTATCCAAGGAAAATTCCATCATCAGATTTGGAATCAAACTTCCCAAGATTATCTTTGTTGTTTAGGATGTAGCAAACACAACCAAAGATATGGAGATGTTCGATTGATGGCTTCCTGTTACGAAAGAGTTCGTAAGGAGTTCTTCTGAAGCGTTTGACTATCAGAGATCTGTTCTGAGTATAGCAAGCAGTATTTACAGCTTCTGCCCAGAACTGAGTAGCAAGGTTGGCTTCACTCAGCATAGATCTTGCAGCTTCAATCAGCGTCCTGTTTCGTCTTTCAGCAACACCATTTTGCTGAGGAGTTCTTACAGAGGAGAAGTTTTGAGAGATACCTTTCTGTTCGAAGAAGGTTTCCAGGGTACTGTTTTTAAATTCAGTTCCATGGTCACTTCTTATTGATCGAACAATAAGGTTGTTGAACTTTTCCATCTTCCTGACGAACAGGATGATTTCTTCAGGAGCATCACTCTTGGCACGAAGAAAGAATACCCAAGTGTATCTGGAATATTCATCAACAATTACCAGAGTGTATTTCTTTCCAGCAATGGATTGGACGTTGACTGGTCCAAAGAGATCCATGTGGAGAAGTTGTAGAGGAGAGCTGATGGAGGAAATTTGCTTGGACTTGAAACTAGCCCTGGTCTGTTTTCCTTTCTCACATGTTGAACAAAGAGACACCTTTGTGTAGCGAAAGTCAGGAAGACCAATGACCAGGTTGTCAATGCAGAGTTGATTCAGCGTCTTGAAGTTGAGATGAGATAGACGCTTGTGCCATAGCCAATTTGTATCAGTGGAAGCACGGGATACAAAACAGAAGTTGTCAGTGGAGGTGTTCATGTTGATGATGTAGATGTCTGCTCGTCTAACACCAGTGAGAATGACTTCCTTTCTTCTGTTCTTGACTTTGCACTTTTTCTTAGAGAAAGAAACTTTGTGATTCTTATCACACAGTTGACTGATGCTCAGTAGATTATGCATCAGGCCTTCAACATAAGCAACTCTTTTGAAAGTAGTTACTCCGTTGGTCAGTGTGCCATACCCTCGGGTTTGGCCTTTACCGTTTCCGCCAAAGGTCACATCAGGACCTCTTTCTTCACGGTAGTTAGAGAGGACAGATTTAGAACCAGTCATATGTCGAGAGCATCCACTGTCCAGGTACCAGATGCCCTTATCCTGAAAAATTTAGAGTTTAAGTTTTTCTTGGTACCCATAGAACTATGGATCCAGAATTATCAGTAGGACTGGTGGAGTCAGTGGCAGCCTTAACTGATTTATCAGTTTTTGAGGCTGGAGTCTTGACTGAAGGAACAGTCTTGACAACCTTCTTTCCTTTGACTGATTTCTCAGTCTTGGGAACCTTCTTTACCTTAGCTGATTTTTCAGCTTTGGTAGCATCAGGACACTTACTCGCAATATGGTCATTTAATCCACAGTGATAACATTTGCGATATTGAAAGCGTTTAGTGTGGTCCAGAAAGTTTTTGAACTTTAGGTGAGCAGGACCAGCACCAAGTATGCCTTTAGCATTGGACATTGGAGGAATTGGTTTCTTCTCCTGAGTCTTTTGCTTCAGGTCAATCTTCAGTCTGGGAGCAGGATTTTGAGAGAAAGATTTTGATCCTGAGACTGAAGGACCACCACCCAGAACTTTGTTCTTGGGTTTAGGACTCTTGGTCTTTGAAGGTGTTACAGTCTTAGATTTTTCCTTGACTGTGTTCTTTTTGCTCTTAGGAGCACCTTCAGAGTGTGTTAGAAGAAGAAGGGATATTTTCAGAAGCATTAGGAATGGGAATAGAAGAAACAAATTTTCCAAATTTGAGCATGGAACTTTCATACTTAGTTTCTTCATACGTATATCTATGAGTGAATCCAAGACCTCTTTTGCTTTTGTCAGATCTCCCTGAAGCTAATATTTCATCAACTTTTTCAGAGGCGTCACTCCATCCTTTGATGGTGACTTTTTCAGCATTTAATTGAGCAAGGGCTTTTTCTTTGGCAGCAAGAGCCATTTCTCTTTCAATACAGAGAGTTTTATTTACAGTGACCTAGTCCTTATAATTTTCTTCCAAAATGGTAAGCTGTTTTATTTTTTCTTGACATTCTTTGAGTTGTCCTCTAAGATCAATATTCATTTTTTCAGCAGAGGTTTTACCATTAAGAGCTTTGTAAAGATCGAGAGTGACCAGGTCCAACTGAGTTAAGCTTTCAAGAGGGATGAGAGGAATAGGTACCTGACTGGAAGAATCAGTCGCAGAGGTTGAAGCTTCAGAGGTAGAAGAAGAAGCTTCAGGAGCCTGAGTTGGAATCTCTTCAGGGACCTCTTATATCTTAGCCATGAGAGCTAAGGTAGGTTCCTCAATAATGGCCATCAGTGCCACTTGAGTGTCTTCCTCATCAGATGAGTCATCAGAGGAGACATCATCCCAATCGCAGTCTTCTGCGATTAAACCTTTGCCTTTGCGCTGAGTTTTCATCTTTTTGTATTTTTCTTTCAGGCGCTGGTATTTGGGATTCTTGGAAGAAGATTTAGCAGAGGAGGGAGCAAACTGACTTTTCCTGTACCTGCAATCATTAGCAAAGTGTCCTTTACCCTGACAGTTGTAGCAGATAGCAGTAGCCTTATCAACAGGGTCTGATTTAGGCTTGTCAGTAATAGTAAGATGTTTCTTTTTGTGGAAGTTTCCCTTTTTGGCAAACTTCTTGAAAGATCTGGTTAAAAGAGCAAGAGATTCATTGAATTCAGGATCTTCTGACATGTCAGAGTCAGAAGATTCTAATTCAGTAATAGTTACTGAAGAAGGAGTGGCAACAGTAGGAACTGAGTCAGAGACCAATGCAACAGAGTTGCTTTTGGTGTCTTTAGAATCTCTTATGAGATTCTTTTTCAGTTTCTTCTGTTGTTCTCGGTTGAGAAGAATACCGTACAACTCACTTAGTGTGAGTGTCTTTATGTCCTTTGACATAGTTAAGCAGGAGGTGTAAATTTCCCAATGTTCAGGAAGAGCTTCCATGAACTTGGTAACCACCTCAGAGTTAGAGTAGGTAGTACCGATAGTCTTCAGATCAATCAGAAGACAGTTGAATCTCTGATGTAGCTGGGAGAGAGTTTCATCCTTTTGATGAATAAAGCTTTCATACTGTCGAACCAAGAAAATCTTTCTTGATTCCATGAGAACAGCAGTACCTTCATATTGAACACAGAGAGTGTCCCATATCTCCTTAGCAGAGCGAAGGTGACAGACAGAGTGGAATACATCGTCAGGAAGTGACATGGCAATGAGAGACCTAGCCTTAGTGTCAATGTTGACCAGGCGTCTGTCTTCATCATTCCAGTCAGTTACGGGCTTCACCAGCTGCCTTTCAGGTACAGCTGGTTGGCCAGCAGCAGCAGGAATGGGGTGGACGGTTTGTGTAGGCACATGTGGTCCATTTTCCAGAAAGTATGGAATCTGGGGATCAGAACCAGAGAGAAAGAGTTCCATCCTGGTTTTCCAAAGAGAGAAGTTATCCTTGTTAAACCTAGGAGGCTTTCCAGCAGAGCCGGTATCAAAGTAGTTATCCTTAGCTTGAAAAGCCATGGAATAGAAAGGAGGATCACAAGATTTTTCTAAGAAGAAAATGAGAGCTTGTATCTGCTCTGATACCACTTGTTGGTCCCAAGTAGGTGACCTTCAAGCTAAGATAGTGTTTGGGATTATAGAAGGGGGGGGATGAATATAATCACACAATTTTTCACTTTTAAATTCTTGTTATATTAACAATATGAATTTACAGATTGTTGCGGAAATAGAAAAGACAAATAGTCTAAACTAAACAATCTAAGTTCTTTCACTATGCACTAAGTGAGAAGATGTAAGAAAGAAGATAGAGGATAGAAAGAAAGAAAGGACTTGAGTATTTTTGGATGCAGAAAAGATATGGAGAAAATCTTCTCCACGTCCAATTTATACTCCATGCATTAAATGCATGCAGACCTACTTTTGTGACGTGTCACGCTGTAGTTGGTCTGTTGTACTATTTACTATAAACAAATACTCTTTGCATGGTGTGCAAAAGGAGTATGTTTGTAAACAGTTGCCTTGAGGTCTGATAAGTACGGAGGGAACAGTAAAGAGACTGTCCTTATGTACTTTTGTGTCAGTAAAGGTGGATAATCCTTTTGTGCATTAGACTAAGACACTTTTCTAATCCTTCAGGAGCAGGATACTGATCAGTGACTAGGGTCCTGATACTGATGAAGTCCAGGGTCACTTGTATCCTGTTGAGTCTTCAGGATGTCATACGATATTGAGCAGCGTGCTATCACTGAGTTCCGTCTTCAGATCACGAGCATGCTGTTCCTGTCATCAGCTATTTCTTCGACGTCGCTGATGGTTCTTTGTGTATGATCTTAATGTCTTCAGGAGGTCTTCACTTCAGTGGATAGGATCAGTCGACTGCAGAACAGACTCGTTCGTCTCCTGATCCTGATCCTGATTACTATAAAAATAAGTTACAGCATAAGTAACATGGAATAACACTGAACAGATTCAGTGATAATTCCTCAAGCTATAACAGAAGTAAAAACCTATTCACTAAGTAAAGATTCAGGATCATTATCATTTCATCAGGTCTTACGAGAGCTGGATCAACAGTTGCTTCCTCCTTTTAAAAGTACATTTATAACCTTCAAGTCGCCAAATCTATAAATGTCACAAAATACCCGCTTGTACAGTCAGTAAAGTCTCCACGCAAACCCGAGGTGGCCCACCACTAAAATGACATATTATACACGTCATTGAAGAAAAAGTGTTAGGCTAAACCCTAGTGAGAAGATACCAGATTTAATGATAAAATATTCGAGAGTAAGTGAGCATTTATGATTGAGGTTTCCTGGTACATAAAGTACCTAAAAGAAGGGGAAAACCAATACTGGATTAAGTTACCAAACAGGGGAGACCCAATTTTCATGGAAAGTGGAGGAACACATAAGTAAGCCATAGTTTCTACGTTTAGAGTTCTTCACGTGCAATATTAGTCATTGGAATCAACCACTCTCGACTATAGTCTAAGTCCTCCAATATAACACTATTAGGTCAAAGCTAGAATTAACATAGTTATGAGTCTCACCAACGTCTAGTTCAACTACCATCGGTGTATAGCTTGAGTCATCCGGAGATTTATACTCAGATTAACATACTTATGGGTCTCACAGTCATCAAGTTGACCACCCTCAGTCTATAGTTTGAGTCTTCCGAAGATTTATACCCAGAATTAACTTACTTATGGGTCTCACGGTCGTCAAATTCAACCACCCTCAATCTATAGTTTGAGTCCTCCAGAGATTTATACCCATCTCTAGCTAGGGAGTAGGATCTATCCAACCACTCACAATATTATCACATAATGTTTGCCTAATGCCTATGGATCCATTACGCTAGTCAAGACTAAAAACAATACACCGAATAATTTACTAGCTTATTTTTAAATGTAAATATGTCGTACTTTTATTTTCTCGACTCATTCAAACATAACCTTATTTTCTTGTGGTCTAGAATACCAATTTCCTCATTAGATTCATACCACTTCCATCCTTTTCAAGAATTATAGGAAAAACCCTAAACTTATATCAGAATACATTTCTTATCAGATTTTGTTCATCAATTACCAAAAGTGTTTCTTCCAACAAAGCATACAATAAATATCACCTTTTAAACATATTATATAATCTACCTCATATATAAACTCTAACATATAGTGGAAACCCTAAACATCCTCAAATTAGTATTGTAGATAAAATCACTCAATAATAAAAAGTTAGAAAATGATATTTAGTAGTCTAAAACATGAGATCTTTACATGTATAACATTTTAAAATTTATATGAACTCACCTAGGGTTTGTAAGAGAAAACCCTAATTACAAAGAACATGTGAAAATGGTTGTGAAAAACCTTAATGAAATTAAATGTTGCTATAACACCTTCAATTAAATTCTCCAACTAAGTGTGGGTGAGCATTTAAGGTGAGAGAGTGCGTAATAAGGTTGGGAAATCGTGATTAGAGAGAAGAGATGAAGTACTCAAAAATCCATGAGAGAGAGAGAGAAGTTTTTGAGCTTTTTGAATTAGAAATTGAAAAAGGAGTCCAAATATCAATGGTGGTTGGCGTATTGAGGAAGCTACAAACAACTGCCATCGATTGTGACATCGGGACCATGCCATAATGGCATAGTCGCTGTCCTTCTCACAACCCGGGCTCAAGTTCTGAGTTTTTCTACTACTGCCAACAACTCCCATGCATGATAATTATGCATGCCTATGGATGCAATATACCTTTTTTATAAATAAGTAAATTATAATATATATAACTATTTACATAAACTAAAACACAAATTTACATATACTTACATATATAACCTCTATTTACACATACATTTATATAATTTAAGAATACACACATGCACACATTCACACACACACACACACATACCGAGAGAAAGAGAGAGATAGAGAGATTCCTTCTTTTGTGAATTGATTGTTTTGTGTTAACTTTGTAAACATGAATCCAGCCAATCAAGATCATTTGTTTTGGATTGTTTTGTATCGATCGTGAAGGGTGTGGAGGGAATTTTGCATGGGCGACGGTTGTATAGTAAGTTTCCTATTTTATTTATGTTATAATGACGGTAAGTTATTTCCGTTTTTCCTATTGTTTTCATTTACGCAATGGATGTTGACGTCTTTCGCCGTCTCCACCGTTGCTGCATTGCTCCTCCGCCTTCCTCCTCCCTTGTGTGTACCGCTGTCAACTTCCTCCTCCCAATTCATCTTTTGTCGTGTGTGCCGGTGTTCCGCCGTGTGTGCCAATGTTCTATCGGAGTGCGCATGGGGTGCGCCGGAGTGTACAAGTGTTGCGTCGTTGTCGTGTTTGAAATTTGAATATATTTATTTCTCCTATTTTTCCAAAATACCCCGGTGCATGTATGTTGAAAGGGAAGTGATCCCTACACAATCATTTTTAACTATCTACAACAATTTTATGTGGATGGACTATTTTACCCTCCTTCCTTCTTTCCTCTTTCCGTTCCCAAAACCCTCTTTTCCTTTTCCTCGTTTCCACCACCATCACCATTATTTTAGCCACCCCACCCATTTCCATTTCATCATTTCCACCACCACCATCATCATCATCTCCACTAGCAAGTTTTCTGATCTTTACCAACTCCGGCGATATTTTCTTTGCCGATTTCCGTTGCTTAACCTGCCGGAAATCAAACTGGAAAGCATCCATCCGAAACCTCCTTGGAGCTCCACCTGGCTTTCTGGAGCGACTCCAAAAACGGATTCGCTTTCAAAAGAAGAGCATCCAAAACCATTTGATTATCCAACAAAACCATCTCACCGGCAACGACGAAGATGAGTTCGAGTTTCTTCTATGGCGGTCCACGATGACGTCACTCCAAAACTTAACCCACCTCGGCGTCCTCCCATTGGCGACGACGTAAATGCTTCGACGAGTCACACCGGATTTCTAGCACCTGTTTGGCCGGTGGCGCAGAAACCCACAGGAGGTGTTGGTCGGATGGGAAGTTGTTAAGGTCTTGTAGTTCCATGGTTTCAAGGTGCAATCCGGTGATGGTGGGGTGAAGGAACAGAGAAGAAAAGAGGGGAAAGCAAGGGAACTAGGGGCGGTACAGTCATTTACCGGCGTCATCTCGCGGAGCGGTGAGTAGAGAAAGGAAGAAAAGAATGAGGTTTTTTTCGTCCAATTCGTTTGATATGGAAATAGTTAACAAAATAATATAGACAAACTACTACTATTTTTGTCCATATAATTTGATGTCATACGCTTCTCATTTCCAATCTTTAAAAACTACTTTTTTATCTCTGCAATTTTTATTTTATTTCATTTTCATCCTTTCATCCAAATTTGTTAATAGTGGTTAACTCATCCAAAAAATATTTGATTAAATTACAAATTTAGTGCTTATAGTAGCCCATTCTTTATATTTTTTATTCTCAAATTATATAATTCAATATTTTTTTATTTTTACTAGCAAGTGTTGTTAATCCTTACCAAGCATTGATGATGAAACATTAGGTCCCAATGCCTCACAAAGTAGGCTGGAATTGTCTACAAAAAATGAAAAAGTGAATCAGAAAGGTTAAAAAGTGAATCAGAAAGGTGAATCAACTTAAAAATTGAATCAGAAAGCTTACCAAATGGCCATTCCTTCTGTGTGCTTCTCAAACTGGATGACAAAGGAAGTGGGAGGTGTTGTCATGGTATGAAGTGGGAGGTGTTGACAAAGGAAGTGCTACTGAATCTGCTTTGTGGTTAAGTAAAAAGCAATGGTGTGAAGAATTGGTATGTAATTGGTCTCCTATATATAAGCAAATTAGTATAGTTAATGTATCCAAAAACATGTGCTTTAATGCAACCAACAACAGTAACCAAAACAGTTGCTTTAATGCAACCAAAACCAAAATAGTAACCTATCCAAATGCAAACAAAAACATTAAAAGCTGGAAAATTTGATTCCCTTTTTGACCACATTTTTTTCTTGGAAAGAGCTTCCTTACATGCCTATGATGGATGCATTTAGTAAAAGTTTGGGTGCATTTAGTTTCCCAAGGAAAATGCTATATGCACATGACTTTTTACTAAGGCTATCCACACCCAACCCAATCAACCCTCTCAACCCACTCACTTTTTTAATGCCACATCAGCTGACACATCAGCTTTTTCCCAACCCTTTCTTTACCCTACCATAACCCTATACAACACACACCGAACCCTCCCAACCCTCCCACTTTTCAATTTATTTTATATAAATAAATAATATGATTAAATAAATAATATTGTTAAAAATAATTTAAAAATTCTAATATTAAAAAAATTACATAATAAACTAAACTAAAAAATTTACGAAATTAAATAAACTAAAAATCGAAGCCATGTCTCGCTTTTAGTACAGCCTTTTTTTTGCAACACGGCTTGCAACTCCAAACCCGAAAGGTGGTCATGCGGGGTTTTGCAGAACTCTCAGTCTTGGTCGTATTGCGCATATAGTTGGACTTGGACCTTTTTTTGCTTCGAGTTCCGCCATTTGCTTATCGAGTTCAAGTTTTTTCATCTTGTAGTCCATTTTTTCCTCCAAATTGCGGTCCCACGACGCATAGATGTCGGTCGTGGGGGTGGAAGATTGGCCCCCTCTAAGGGCCTTTTTGGCCTTGCCCTGACCTACAGGTCGTTTAGGTGGCGGAACCTCAACCTCGTCGGAATCTTGACCAAAGTGAGCATCGGAAGACCCAGACATGCGAGTACGTTTTGTTGAGCGAGAGGAAGACCCACCGGACATCAACGGAATCGCAGCCCATTTAGGGCTGTGACGGACTATCTCCCAACAGTTTTCATGGGGGAAAACGTGACTCTCCGTCATTTGGTAGCGGGAACGAACTTTTTTTAGAAGGTTGACGTCGCTTTCTCCGCTAGCCCTATTGTTCATTATTTGGTTGTATATTCCGTTGAAGGCCAAGATTTTTTTGTTCATGGCTTTCCATTTTGCAGCCAGTTGGTGGTGGGTTCTGTACGGGGTGACCCCAAGTCGCGCATAAAACGACCGCTCGATATTCTTCCAAAATTAAACTACAAATAAATTAACGAAAAAATTAATGAATAAATTAACGAATAAATTAACAAATTAACGAATAAATTTACTAGATCTTTGCGCGTTACCGGATGCGGGGTTCTCGGACTCGTTAATCCACGCCTGGGCTAACGTTACTTCCTCCTCGGGTGTCCATTTTCTTGCAGTCGCGCGGGTGGGGAAGGTTTGTTTGGGTTTTGCCGGGAATGCTTCGGGTTCGTCCACGGGTTCGGCCTCGGGTGAACCCGGAGCGGAACCTTCGGTTGGCAACCGTTGGGTTCCGGAACATACGAATGTGTTTCGCTTGAATCAGAACCCTCCCTCGTATCACGGGGTACGAAATCGGGGTAACCTGTATTTCCGCGGTTATAATCCGTATTGAAGTCGGATGTCCCATAGTGGGGGGAAAGGCCGTATGAGAAAATTGGGTGGGAAAGAAATTTGGAGGGTAACCGGTTAGAGGAAAATGGGGAGGAAAGAAATTTGAAGGATAACCGGTTCCGTAACCGGCGTTTTGTTCATCAAAATGCGGTATATACGGTTGTTGTTGAGCGTCAAATTGCGGTATATACGGTTGTTGTTGAGCGTAATCGGCGAATCCCGGACCACCGGCGAATACCAACCCACCGGCATCTCCCGACGGACCGGCACCTCCCGAAGCACCGGCACCTCGCAAACCACCACCACCTCGCGAAACACCGCCACCTCTAGATCCTCTTCCTCGTGAACCACGTCCCGACTTGTTTGGATTCATGGTTGTGTATATGAAGGTTGTGTATAAAGAAATAAGGTTGGTATATGAAGGTTGTGTAGATGAAAGTGAATAGAGAAGTGTATATGAAGGTTGGTATATATAGAGAAGGTTGTGTAATTAAATGATTTGAAAAAGAAAAAAAGGGAAAGTTTACGTTGGAGAGCCGTTTGGCAACGGCTCTCTGCCAAACTCCTTACCCGCCGGCTGCCTTCCATCGCACACCCAACCCGCCGGGCTTTTTTGAAGCCGGTGGTTTTAGCCGCTCACAACCCATTCATCCGGTGCGTGTAGCCTAAATGCACCATAAAAGTCAAACTCATCATCGTGTTTTTTTTTTGTAATTAGTATAACTTTTGTATTTTTGTTGTCTTTGTTCTTTTATTTAAAATGTTTATACATTAATATTATTTAGTTTTTGTTTTATTAATTGTTTGAATTATTAATAAATATATTTACTTATATAATAATATTTATTTTATATTATTTTATACAAGCCAGTAGTATTTTTTCTGTTTTTACTCTTTTACTTTATTAAAAAATAAACATATTCAAATTAACATAAAAAGTTACATTCCTTATAATTATTACAATTATAAAAATAAAGACATATATATTTTCCTTATATATAGACTTAGGATCAGGTGAGACCAAGCAGTTTCTGTGAGACCGCGTGAGACCAATACCTAACGTATGAAACTTCACAAAAACACAATAATATAACTATATTATATACGCATGAATAAAACAATTTGGATAATCCATATATATTTACATAGTCTAAATTTAATAATAGTATAAATATAATAATTTAATAAAAATAACACATAAAATACATGTATATATATATAATAAATAATATATAATGGAATAATATATACTTATAGTAATAATATGATGGATGTGACAATTGCTTTTTCAAGTTCCAATATATTTGCACCCAAAAGTCTCTTTGACTTTTGGGTGCAAATAGCAACCCCCCATATATACCTTATTTTTTACCAAATGCATCCAAAAAGTCAATTATAATAATTATGTATTTTTATGTTTTTTTGTTGGTTTTTGTTATTTAGTTGTCTTTTCATTTATATATTATTTTACATAACTAAATAAGTTTAAGATTGTAAAATACAAATTTAAATTAAAAAGTTTTAAAATTGAAGTGTTAAGTGAGATGATATATTTATAATTTTCTAAAAATAATATTATAATAATAATAACAATAAAATATAAAAAATAGGAATATATAAATATATATATCTTATTATTATAATAATAATTATTATAAAGTGGTAAAAAACAACCGTCTCTCCTTCTTCCACCTCTCAAAACTCTAATATTTCAAAAACTGCTGTCGCCGCTTCCTTTTCTCCGGCTGCCGGCGCAAGCCGGCGGTCAGGAGCTCCTTCATTATTCCATCTTTCTCTTTTCCATCTTGTCTTTAAGATCCATTTCGAGTTTTTAGTTTTCTTTCCGTTTTGAAGCTAAGTTCGGTCGATGTGTCAAGCGTTTCCGGCAGCTGTCGAGGTTTCAGATGTTCGGTCTACGTTTCAGATTGCGGTTCGAGGTCGAGGTTTCAGATGTTTCCGGCCAGAGGTCGAGGTCTCAGATGTTCGGTTAAGGTTTCTAGTTGCGGTCCAAGGTCGAGGTTTTAGGTGTTTTCGGTTAGAGGTCGAGCTTTATGATATTCGGTCGAGCCTTCAGGTTGCGATTTGAGGTCGAGGTTTCAGGTTTTTCTCGCTAGAGGTCGAGGTTTCAGATGTTCGGTCGAGGTCCAGATTGTGGTTCGAGGTCGTCATTCCGGATTAATGCTGCTGCCGTACAAGATATCAGGTGGCATTCATCTCGGGCTTCCAAATGGTCGATGTAACTAGTATTGGGTCGGGGGCTCGTGGTTCGAGTTTTTTTCAAGTTCAGGCCATAGATCGGGTTGTATGTGTGTCTCCGATGGTGGTCCAAGATCGAGGTCGTGGGCGGGTCGGGTTCGAGCTTCAAGGTGCCCCCATTTCGAGTTCTTTAGATGTGTTTCGACTTTTCAAACCATTTTCGAGTATCAGCTCCTAGATTGAATTGTCAGGCCATTCGAGTCCTCCAAACCGTGCGTGTTCCAGGTTGTAGTTCGAGTTCTTTGTTGCCGCCGTTTAAATGTAGGTATGGTAAAAGGTATATGGTAAAGGTAAAAGGTAAAAGGTAAAGTCATTTTCGTTCGTGGTTCATGGCTCGAGATCTGTCGGCTCGTAAGGTTTGGAGGCTTAGCGGCTCGACTGTTTAGTCTTTGGTAAGGTATGTGGGTATGGTAAAAGGTAAAATTGCGGTGGATCGTTTAGTTCGGTGGTTCGTGTGGTTGCGGGTTTAGTTCAAGTGGGTTTTGTGCAATTGTGGTGGTCGAGGTAAGTGGTGTTGGTTGCGAGGCTTGTGGTTCGGTAGGTTCGTCGCTCGTTGATCTCGTGGCTTGTGGGTTTCTTCTGTCGTTTTTCGTGTCTCGTTGGTTTCGTGGTTTAAGTTGGTTTCAAGTTTTGGTAAGTTGGTTCGTCTTGTTTGTTGGTTCGTGGCTCGGTGTCTTGCTCGTGGCTCGCTGCTTAGGTGGTTCGTTTCGTCCGCTGGGTCGTTTAGGTAGAGTGGGCTTTGTCCCTTTTTGGTTGGTTCGAGGAGTTGTTCGTTAGTTTCGTTGGTTTTGGGTTCGGTGTTGTTTATTGGTGTTGTTTTGTGCTTTCGAGGTTGCATCTTGCGACCTTGGAAATCTTGTTTGTGTATGAGTTTTGGTTCTTTTAATAAAATTGTTGCCGTTCAAAAAATTTATTATAAAGTATAAAAGATTAGTTAAAAAAGTAATAATACTATATATTATTATATTTGATTAGACATGGTTCAATTTTCAATAAAATTTGCACTCAAAAGTCTTGTTGACTTTGAGTGCAAATAGCAACCCTCCCTAGTTAAATAGTGTAAATAGCAACCCCTTATATAATATATATATATATATATATATATTAGAGTAAAATACATTTTTGGTCCCTGTGGTTTGACAAAAGTCTCACTTTTGGTCCCTACAGTTTAAAAAGTACACATTAGCCACTACAATATGCTATTTTGTCCGATTTTGGTCCCTGAGGCCATACGTCGTTAACGTAGTGCCGTTAGGGCACATCACGTGCCCCCCACGTAGGGGCATTTTCGTCTTTTCAATTTTGTTGCCTTTATAGCCGTTGCAAACCCACACCCAATTTCACTTTTACTTTTCTCTCTCTTCTCTCTATCCTCACTTCTCTCTCTTCTGTATATTCTTCTTCAGTAAACAAGAGAACAAGGTTCATCCATGGTGCTCTGTTATTGTGGCTACCCTACGAGTGTGCGAACTTCGTGGACTAACAATAACCTAGGTCGAAGGTTCTATTGTTGTTCAAACCCAGTAAGAACCCTAATTTTTTCTTAATTTTTCATATCCTAAAAGCAGTAAGAACCCTAAGTTTCCTCAATTTTAATTTTACAGGCTATGAATTGTGGGTTTGTTCAATGGCTAGACAAACCAATGTGTCCACGTTCTATGCAAGTCATTCCTGGGTTATTGAGGAGCAAGAACCTTTTTGAAGCCAAATTAAGTGACAAGATAATTGAAGCACGTAGGTGGAAGTTGATGTTGATTAGTAGTTGGATGTTTTTCTTAATTTTTTTCTTTTTTTGGTAGTTTAGTAGACTAGTTTTTGGATGTATTTTGGTCAAGGTTTGGAAAAACAGAGTTGTAGTTTGGTTTGGACTTTAATGGAAAACAGATTTGTATTTGGGTTTGTTTTTTGATGGAAAACAGAGTTGTATTAGTTTTTGGTATTTTGTGTTTATGTTTGACTTCTTAAACATAGTTTAGTAGACTACTTCATTAAGCACTTTCATTAAGCAACTAGAAATTTCATTAAGCAACTAGAAATTTCATTAAGCAACTAGAAATTTCATTAAGTCATTAACCATTACATAGAAACCAAAGACATACTACAACATGGAATAAGAAGCATAAGCAGTACATAAAAACAAAAGACATACAAAAGACATACTAAACCAACCCACATAACCATTAATTTATTTTCTTCGCATGGAACACCACATGGTAGTTGCCCAATAATGGATTCTTGTATGCTGTTTGACAGAGCCTGAACCTCACCCAAGAATTGGTTGTTATGTTGTGTATGTTCTTCCATGAACCCAAAATACCCTTTTATTACCACATGATCAGGAATGATGTTCGGCCTTCTCTTATCTTCATGCACAACCATTTGCATGTGATAGCGGGTTCCACCAATGATAAGTAAACACTCTATATGGTTATCCAGCCTCCACATCCTTACAAAACTAGCTGGAATGGTCTGAAAATAAAAGACAGTGAATTCAAATGCTTACCCAACAACAAATTGAAGACCAATACATGATTATGAAGGATGTGGAGAGGTTAAAAATGCTTACCATACGACCATTATTAAAGATATGTTTCTCAAACTGCATGATGAAGTATAAATCTGCTACTTTTGATGGAGACATCTTACCAACAAATTGCAAGCAAAACAAGCTTTGAGTATGAATCTGCTACTAAAGCTTTGAGTATGAAAATGCAAGGCTTATATGACCTATTTATAAGCAAGTAAATGTGAGACTTTTGTCTTATTTTGAAGCAATAATTCAATTGGTGCTTCTTGGAAATGAAAGCTTTGGAGTGTAGCTAAGTGATATGTAGTCATATCCAAATGACTACACAAGATATGCTGCAAAAGTAAACTACACAAGATACAAAACATGTTGCAAAAGAATCTTAATTGGAAAGACAGAAATGCCCTTCACATTGGGAAGAGAGATAGGTGCACTAAACAACTTTACTTTACCAAACCATAAAGACAGAAATACCAAACACTACTTTAGCAAACCATAAATACCTTTAGCATTAATACTACCAACTAACACTACCAAAAGCCTACTTTAGCATTAATACTACCATTGTTTTTGGTATATCAGTTCTAAAAGGACTACCAAACCAAACCAAAAGAACCAAAACAACAAGTGTTCAAAGTTTACCAAAATAACAAGGGTTCAAAGTTTACCAAAATAACAACCAAACCAAACTTTACCCAAACTAAATACCCAACAACTGTTCATCCTCTAACTTGTTGTCCTTTGCAGGTCCTTGAGTTATGACCTCTTTTGTTGCACTTCTTACAAGTCACTGTCTTCCCACGCCTTAGCATCTTTGATCCAGACACAATGGGTTGGCTTAGTTCTTGTGCACTCTTTCTTCTCTTCTTTTTTGGCCTCCCAATTTGAGTGTGATGTGTAGGTGCAGTAAGAGTAGTGGCATAATCTGATTGAGGCCAATGGTCTCTACCACTGATTGACTCAATGTGGAATGAATACACCTTCTTCCATGTACTCAACCAGTAACACTTATGCACCCACCTCTCTGGTATGTCAACACCCTCTCCATTTGCCTGCATGAACCATATACAAGCCATAACATGCGTACAAGGAATTCCTATTAACTCCCATTTCCTACAAGTGCATTCCTTCTCAGAAGGATTAACAACACATTGTTCATTCCAGGGACCATTGACTTGATACTTGGGCCCTCCACCCACAAGACTGTATATCTACAAGATTGTGACTTCACTTCATCCAAGAGCTTTGTTGTTGTGGGAGTTAGGATTCCTTCACTTTTGGCAATCACCTTCTTCACGTTCACAATCCTTTTAATCAAGTACTCCTAATATACTCTAGGCACATGATTATAGGCTTGTCTCTTCCATCAATGAGTTGTCTATTAAAGACCTCACACATGTTCAACACAACATCAGAATAGGCTCTACCTGTGCACATACAAAACAGGGTATATCTTAATTTACAACACATGAAGCTATAAGAATTACTAACTAAAAAAATACAAAACAAAATTGGAGGTTAACCAATCATGAAGCTATAAGAATTCACCTGTAAAGTGAGATCTACTCCATGTATGAGGTGGGATTTCTTTTAACCAATCATGTGCCTCTCTGTTTAAAGTCCTTAGCTGAGTCATACATCTACTAAATTGGTTAATAGTAGTGGCTGTAGCACACTTCCACAACAGATCTTTGTATTCCTTTCCTTTCCATGTTTTCTTCATATATTCATGTATGTGCCTCCAGCAAAACCTGTGCTCTGCACTTGGAAACACCTTAGCAATTGCTGGTATGATACCCTGCAAAACCATTTACATAATAAGAATATGCTTAACACTACTCCATAGATCTATAATAAGAAAATTCTTAACACTTAAAGTAAATCAATACCTTCTGTCTATCACAAATGAAGGTAAAGTTAGAGTTTGTATGTAACTTTAAGTCATCTTTCAAGTATTCCAAAAACCAACTCCATGAATCTGTGGTTTTAGCCTCTACAATTGCATAAGCAAGTGGATAAGTCCCAATGTTTGGATCTATTCCTACAGCAGTCAAGATCTGACCAGGATAAGGACCTTTCATGAAAGCCCCATCTAGACCCAACAACTCCCTACCAATGGCTTTGAACCCTTTCTTCAGTGGACCAAGACATATAAATCCTTTTGAACTGTCTGTCTTTTGAGTCACTGAATGGTTGAGATTCAACCTCAAGCTTCATTGTTGTACCTAGATTTGTCTTCTTTAGCTCAAGAACATAGTCTCTCAATAAAGGGTATTGAGCAATATAAGTGCCTTGAAGTCTTTCCATAGATTTTGTCTTTCCCCTGAATATCTTCTGCCTGAAAGTTGCAATTGAAGCTTGCTTTGAAGTTGTTCCTTTAGGGCTCCAATGGGGATATTTGGGTTAGGGGCAATTGTTCCTTCCATTTGTGTTGAGAGAAATGAAGATGTTCACTGTCTAATTTTTCTGCTTTGAAGGCATTTATGGACATCATTGTAGGTTTTGACCACCCATGTTTTGTCTTCACCACTAGTAGATACATGCAGAATCCAAGGGCAGATGGGTCCCTCGTCTTTTTTACTTGTTGACTTTGACTGGCTACTTTTACCAACTCCTTCATTGCATATTGGAACCTTACCCTTGCATATAACCCTTATCCTAACACTGTCATTCTTTAATATTGCAAGATCTCTCCTTATTTCAATTGAATGTTTGACAACCTTCTCTTTAATCTCTTTTTTATTTCCAAAACTCTGCCCAACATAAAAGTATATACTCACTTCTATATCTTGATGCTCCTTTCTTACTTCTCTTAGCTTATCCTTCCTAGGATCCTCTAAGTCTGAGTCATCTGTACTGTAAAATGCATCAGCTTCAAACTGATCATCTTCTTCAAACCTCTTATCTCAACTAACTCCTCCTTACTGCCCAACCATTCAAAATTCCAATCTATGATGGAACTAAAGTTTGACATGTCTACATCAACCTAAACCATTTCCTCTTCCATCTAATCTGAATCATCACTGTCATCTTCCAAAATTGGACCTTTTCCCAAACTTGCTTCTTTCACAGGTTCATCCCCCATACTTGCTTCTTTCACAGGTTCATCCCCCATACTTGCTTCTTTCACAGGTTCATCCCCCATACTTGCTTCTTTCACAGGTTCATCCCCCATACTTGCTTCTTTCACAGGTTCATCCCCCATACTTGCTTCTTTCACAGGTTCATCCCTATACTTGTTTCATCCTCTAAACCTCAAAATGGATCAAAGTCTTCATCATGCCTAGATTGTTGTCCCAAGTTAGTGTCAATCTCTCTATCACTAACTGCATCATCAACCCTTGGTCTATATTCCTTTGTTCTAATCCACTCCAAAGCTAACCTCTTTTTGCATGAGCTATTTCCTTGTTTCTTAGACTTCATTGTTGACTGAGGAATAACACATTTTCATCAGGAAGTTCCTCAATCACAACCTTTGGTCCCACCTGGTGACTTGTTGTAGGTAAATACAGTTGTGATAATTTGTTCTGCATATACCTCAATGACCTTGGTAGTTAAGGTGTATTTGATCAAGTTCAACACATCTTGATCATTACCTAAGGCTCTAAGTCCAACATCTAGATTATAATCAGGGATAAGAAAATGGTAATACATGGGATATTTACCGGTATATCCAAGTTCCTTCACCATTGCGTCAATCTCATGCACACTTAGCTCATCACCATCTACCAAATCAACATAGCTGATCTTGCCTTGTATATACTGCCTTCCAAGTCGCTTTGTAAACAACCCACCATGATGTATCTTCAATGTAAGCACATGAGGAAATGAAAGTTGAATACGAGTCGGATGGTGTTGAAATCATTGAACAATATGGACAAGACGATGACAGAGCATCAATCTAATCATTGAACTTTTTATTTGAAGTATTTGCATTTTCCAACAATTATGTTGGTGTGTTATATTTTGGATAATTAAGTATTTGCATTTTAAAACAATTATGTTGGTGTGTTTAAACATATATTTTGGAATTTTCTTGGTGTTTTTAGACATATATTTTGGATAATTATATATATAATTATAAAATATAAAATATATATAAAAAATCCTATCCGAGTACTCCCCGAGTAGGCCGGGTACTCCCCGATTAGGCCGGGTACTCCCCGATTAGGCCGGGTACTCCCCGATTAGGCCGGGTACTCGCTACAAGGGGGTCAGCCGACCTAGGAACGAGTAGCGAGTTTTGCAACCTTGGGTGCCACATGTCGTCCTTTGGTGAGTCGGGATCAGTATTTTCGCACTTAAATGTGTATCTAGACGTAGTTTACACTTTCGGTTCATTTAGACTTATTTGATTGACACATATCCTTTTATTTAATAAATCACACTAAGTTATTTTAAATATAAAAATATAAAGTATAATGAAGATAATCATTGAAATTTGAATTGTTTAAGTTAATCCCACTAATTTATTTGAATTATTGGCTCAATTTCCCATGCATTTGTACCCAATGACTCTTGAGTGCAAATAACACAGCTTTTTAAAGCATGGGTCTTTTGTTACACGAAAAACTAGGATCTCATGTCATCCATAGTACCGACCTTTCATACCTTCAACTTTTCTTGCCACAGTTCAGGTTGGGTTCGGGTTGGAAAAATCGAATTGGACCCGAAAAGTTCTGGCAGGGAAAATGGAAACTGAAAACTAACCGAAAATTTTGGATATCCGACAATTTCGGGTTGATCGAGTTCGGACAGCTTCGGGTTAGACCCGAATATCTGAAAATTTCAACTTTTTTTAATAAGGTTCATCTAGGCTTTACCTAGACTACATCCTTGGCAATTTAGAACAAAAACTGGAAATTTGGCCGTCTGAGACTAAGTCTGGCCACAAGATGCGCACGAGGGGATTCGAACCTGGGGTGAATGAGATATCATCTACATTCCCCACAAGCCTTATCGCTACGCCACAAGTCTTGTGGTTGAAATTTTCAACTTTTTTATAATAAAGAATCAAAGAGAGGGAGTGAGGGACACAGAGGGTAAAGGCCTAGGTTTGCCGTTTGTGACTTTGAGAGATGAGAACTTAAGAAGAGAGGGTTTAAGATGAAGAGAGGGACACAGAGGGTAAAGGCCTAGGTTTGAGTCTAACTTTCAAAATCAAAAGGTAATAGGTTATTTAGATTTTAGGGAAAATATAAAAATCAAATAAAAATAAAATTACAATTCAGGTTGCGGGTCGGTTCAGGTTGGGAGTTGAGGACTCGAAACCGAACCTACACTTTACATTTAAAATTCAGTTTGGCTTCTCTGTTGCTCAGGTTTAGATATTTTGTGAAAATTTTGAGTCAGGGTCGGTCGAGTTGGACGAGTTATGCTTACCTCTACCCTCAAGTGGAGTACCACAAACATTTCATACTCTTACCCTTTTTTTTATTAAGTTAAAAAATATATTTAAGAGAGAAAGAGAGCTTGTGGGTTGGGAGGGTTTGGAAACCCGTCCCCCTACCCGCCCTAGGCATATGAAATCGCCAAAATTATACATGTTTCCAAGAAGTCGATATCATGGTTTTACCTTTTTTGGGATCCTAATCACTGCATTTTAGAGCTTAATTGCTATGATTCCTTATTATGCAGGCTTGGAAGTTACTTGGATTGAAAAATACCAAAAAAGGCCAAAAAGGAGAAAAGTTGAAAACACCCTCGACGGTAGCCTTTTCGCGCCGCAAGAGTGGAAACTAGAGCCGCGAAATTGGCCATACTTGGGTCATAGCTTTTACTTGGGTCGAAATTGGCCATACTTGGGCCATACTCGAGAAAGGAACTTCTCGCCACGAGAATTGCATGGAGTATTTTTTTCGAGTGTAAGTTTACCTACACTAGAAGATCAACACGAAAATCCCATATTTTTATAAGCCTTATAAAAACAGACTTCCAGTCTAGGGTTTAGATATGATTCGGATACGCAGAGAGGGAAGAACATATTATTTAGAGGGTAGAGTTGTATGAACCGGAAACTGAAGAAGTTGATTAGAAACAGTGAGACTTCACCAACTCAAACTCGGAGTATGATTACTAGAGTCACGTCTTCAATCGCTGCAAGGTGTGCTTAATGTGTCTTTACTATTATATGTTGAACATGATTTTTACTATATTTAGTAGCTACATTATTTAAGTACCCATTATGGTATGAGGAACTTGAATGATGATTTGATTTTAATTATGTGATTGATGAATAGTTTTTGAATGGTTGTTATATCAATTCATGTTTATAGTTTTAACCTTCACTATCTTTAATCCATTAATTGATTGTATCTAGTGGAAGAGAGATCTCCCTAGTTGATTGATTTTATCTGCCTTTCGCTTTGGTGACCTGACAGACAATCTACCTGAAAAAGAGATTGGAATTTAGATCCTATAATCTGATTATGAATAGGGTAGAAACCAGTTTTTGAGGAGAAATCCCTTAACTTGAAGAATCAGGCGACTGCAAGTTAATAATTGCATTACTAGATTGTTTTAATTGTAAAAAGGTTAGGAGGAGAAATCCCCAACTGTATTGCTTTTGGAATTAAGAAATATTAGGAGAAATCCAGTTGATCAAATCCTAAGAAAGTTATTCTATAATTGCTTTAAATGTTTAAATCAAACTATCTGAAAGGGATTCCAAACCCATAATGAGTATCGTGTTCTCCATTAAAGTAAAATCCTTTTTATTTTATATTGTTTATTTAAGTTTTGTTTAATTAGTTTCTTAGATATAATCATCAAAAACTCAAAAAGCCTTTATCAACAGACTAATTTGAATTAGTTGTAAGTTAAACAAATGGCTTCACTGTTCCTAAAGGTAAAAACGAAACCTGGTACTTACCTACACTTTATTATACGCGATCAAGTAATACTTGCATGTTGTGTAGTAGTTTAGTTAAAGTGATTAAAAGGTTAAATTTGAAGGTAATTTTATATATAACTTTACCACCATCGGTATACCACCAACATTTCAAGCTCGCCTAAGCCCTCCTCTACCCACCCCCTTTTCCAATGTGTGCGGATGGCCTTAGGCTCTAGGTTTACAATGTTATGAACATGTCAGTAATGTAAGGTAAGCAAAGTAAGCTTTTAGATGTTGAACAAATGTGCATGAACTTTCCAAGTTGTTGGTTAATTCATGTGTTTGCCCGTCATCCCTTCAATAATGATATTTTTGTTGGTTCCGTGATGTGACCTTCAAGTTAACAAGCATGGTAGAAGGGGGGCGGGGGGTTGAATACATTCACACAGATTTTTCACTTTTAAATTCTTTTTATTAATAATACTGAATTTACTAGATTGTTGAGGAAGTAGAGAAGGTAAACTTTAATCTAAACAATCTTAAGTTTACACGAAAATTTCACTAATGCACTTAGTGAGAAAGAAGAGAAAGAAATAACTTAAAATGGAGAGAAAAATGAAAGGACTTTGATATAGAGATGGAAAAGAGCGAGCTTAAAGATTCTATACGTCCATATATATCTCATGCATTTAATACATGGCAAAACCACTTTTACACGGGTTGTGTATGTGGTGGTTCAAATGTACTATTTATTATAAACTATACCTATGCGCATAAAGCAGTATGGAGTCTATAGTAAATAGTTACTTTATGGGCTGATAAGTACGAAGGGTATAGTAAAGAGAACGTTCCCTTGTACTTATGTCAGTAAAGCAGGTAGTCCTTTGTGCATAAAGAGCTAAGACAAATAAAGTAAATCTTCGAGAGCAAGACATTGATCAGCAAGTTGAGATGGCTGAACACTTGAGATATGTCAGCGGTCGTTGTGTCTTGATTTCTTTAGATTGTCATGTAGGGTAGTCGGACGACTATCACTGAATCCATCTTCAAATCACGAGCAACATTGACTCTATCATTAGCTACTTCATCGGCATCGCTGATGGTTTTTTGTGCATGACTTCTTTGTCTTTAGGGGGATACTTAGCTGTAAGATCATGGTCAAGCGGTCATTGTACAGGCTTAGTGAGGTTGCTGAATCTAACCATCCTTTGAGGTTTCAAAACTTGAACAAATAGAAAGATCACTTGTTAGACCTTCATTTGTTGTGAAGAGTCAGAAGTCTATCTTTTATTTCAGTATTGTAATTTGCTTTAATGAACTTTAGTTGTTTGTTTGCCCTCTTTTGTGGAGTCTTAAACTCCATGGGACGTTTATGTAATTCCTTCATTCTTCTATGTTGCTATAAATAGAAGATGATGTTTAGGGTTTTTGTTAATGCTTCAAGAACATTTTGGTGTAATCACTTTTGCAATATCAATATCAATACCATTGAGGCATTCCTTTAATCCTTATTGTTCAATCTTTGTTATTGCATTTTCATTCCATCTTGTTTCTCATTGATTTATGGACAAACATCACTGAACATACTTGGTGATAATTCCTCAAGTTGTAAAGTAAACTAAGTAACTACTAATTAAGATAATGATCATTATCATTTTATCATGTCTTGGAAGATCTGGACCAACAATTTTTGACAACGTACTATAAAGTGAAAGCTACACAAGAGAAGCTCATATAACTAAGATAAACTTTGACCGTCTTCAGATGTGAAACAATAGCCATTCTTGAATAAGTACCAATGTTATGTTTATACTATTTATCCGTATTTTTCATTTTTGGGGTTTTTCTTAATCGTCTCTAAGTCAATCGAGTTAAACAACCGTCACATATTCGTTTGTCGTCGCCATAATCTTTCTTGAACGTTACAGTAGCTTAAGCCATCTTTCTAATGATCAAACATCCAACAAACATGAATATCCATGGAAACCCTTGACGAAATATGATCTATTAGGGTTTAAAGGCAATAATAAGGGGTCATTTACCAAATGTTTATCGGGTAAGACTCTCGGCCCTTGTTATGGCTCTTATTAGGTAAGATTTTCGATTGTTTCTATGCTCAATTGACAAAGAATTATAAGGTAAATGATACCTATAAGTGCTTACTTGGATAAGTATTTAATACACGATCCATAAGATTTATGTATTTCCTTTGTTTTTCTATTTAGTCATGAAGATAACATAAACATATTAGAAACGAAAGTTATCGTCCACATAGCAATGTAGGACAAAAGCATACATATTTCATTTTTCTTACTATTAATTCCTAAATTGGCTATAAGGCTATCAGTAGCGCAACCCACCGAGCCCCCTATCCTACTCTACCACATCAGCTTTACCCACAAACCCACAATAAGCCCATCGAGCCCACTCTGTCAAGTACCATAACCCATCAAACCGAACACCCAATACATATCTATCATTTAAAAAAATAGAATGTGAGAGAGGGAGAGGGCGGTTCACTTGGTTTGGGGAAACCGACTTGGAGCTCGTCGAGGAAGCCTGCACCGACCTGTATCCCAGGCCCGCTGATACCCCATCCAAACCACCCCACATGCCCGCTCATCCCACAAGGGCGCTACGCATAACCTAATACAAAACGAATAAGGACTGTACTTGGTATCTTGTATAATTAGAGGACTAAACTAGACAAACAATGAAAGTTAGTGGGCCATAGAATATATGGGGTGACAGCAATGGCGAGAAAACGGGTCGGGTCGGGTCGGGTCGGGTAGGATCCGATTGAATTGGTTCATCCTTCCTTCCCTTTTGATCGTCGATATCCTCAATCTGATCATCTCTCACTCTGATGAACTTCAATTCCATTTTTATCGATTGAAAAGCTTTACTAGAATTGAAATCCTGAATTCTAGGTCAACAATGTCGTTGGAGCCTCCACCTTTCCAAGAATCATCACGATGCGATGTTTGTAAATGCAGTTTCAACACCTTCAGGCGACGGGTATACTCGTTTTTGAAACCCTAATGATTAGATTGAAATTAGCTGACTACTTCATATTCTGCTTCAGATTATTATGATTATTGACTTATTGTTAGCGAAATTTATTCAAGTTCGTTTTTTGTGATCTATTGTTTTTTGTAGTTAATTGTGTCTGATGACCTCTTCCATATGTGGTTTTATCACCTACTTAGTGTTGGATCATTGTGAAAAAAGAAAGTTAAACCTCATGCTTTGGTAAACTAGCTGATTAGTTAGCTTATGACTTATAAGGTAGCTGATGACTGATAAGCTAGCTGACGAATAAGTTGTCTTTGGCAAAAACTAGCTGATAAAGGTAGTTTATGACCGTAAAATGACAAAAAATGACATGTTTAAAAATTGGTAGTGTAAAAAGTAGCAAGGGTATATTTGGAATAAGAAAATAGAAGTCCTATAAGTCACCAAAACGCTAGTGACAGTAGCTTTTCAAAAAGCTAGCTTATAAGCTAAATAAGCTAGCTTATGGTCCATCAAAAAATGTACCTGACTTATAAGGCGACTTATAAGCTACCATATTTTTACCAAACGATGCCTAACAAGGATATTGTTCATTTGTTCTAGACTTCTAGTATTTACTGTTAAGATAGTTTTTGTGAAAAGTTGAAGAAGCATTATGTATCTTCAAGTTAAAAGAAGCAAGTTGATTACTCTGTGTTTGGCCTTTGGCTTAAAGGGAAAGATAAAAAAATTTATATGTTTTTGAAGGAATTGGATTAAACACATATTAATGCTGTGTTCTTGAAAATAAAGAGAAAAGAAAAGAAAAGAAATGGATAGAAAACTGATCAATGCTATTGATCCATTGATTAATAGTAGAAAACAAATGTTTGTAAATATAAACTCATTATACATGATATAAATATTTGCCGTCATAAGGCAAATTGGAAAACAACGTGGCTCTAAGGCTTGCGGGTTGACGTCACTGCCACACTATGCCTCACACCATTTAAAACCTTGGATTTACTTGAACTCTAATGAAAATGTGGAAGCACAAAGGGCATGGATTAGACTCTTGACCTGTTGTAGGAACTGGTAGCCTAAAGCTCACACTAGCAGTAAACTTTAGTCATTTAAATGGTTTTTTATCTCAGCATGAATAAAGCATCCCCTGCATTCTACAAACACATGCAGACCATCCATGCACTTACAAGTTATATATGCCTTTAAGATTGGGAGACTGCCTTAACTGTCACTAATGACAGTTATATTGATCTTATACCCAAGCAATGGGGTGGGCATAAACTAAGTAAGAGTGTATCCTGAATTTGTTATCTGGATATGAACTTGACCCTAAACACAACATTTCCCATATTTGGACTAATATCATCCAACCCCGAAAGATAAACAATGTCTCTCAATCTTTGTAGTCATTCGAACTGGGAAAGAGGTCGCTCGACTAACATACTTTGTATGCCCAATGCTATGTATCATTTGGGACTCCACAACTTGTTTTGGAAGTTTTCCTGCTTTGGAAAATCGAACATGCTTAGTGGCTGTTGGTGAGGGATTTTAACTATTCCATATACATAGAAATCTTCAATCAGAACTCAAGTTACTGTATGTAACAACGCAACCACATCCATCACTGCAACAAAACACAGATAGATTTCGCGCCTTAGAAGAAATTATAATAAACAAATAAATCTGTAACACAAATGGACTTGCCTAAATTCCTAACAGAAATACAAAAGTGGAAGCAGCATGAAGCAAACTCTTTCAAAATGGTCATCATAATGGAATCGCACACAGGAACATTCCTGGTTCAGAGCCTAAATGTGTTCTGGAAGACGCTAATTTGATTAGCTACTTTTTTGTTATAACAACCAATAATGTAAATTTCATTTGATAAGAAAAAAATTCATGACCATGGGAAGAAATTTATCAAGAAGTGAAGAATTTTAGTTGATGGTGTATCGAAACATTAATTAAACCCATATCAAATCAATGTAGTTACTGTGTAACAAGCTGAAAGATTGAAAGGATTGTTTGGTTATGGACACAAACCAATAACCTAAAAGATTGTTTAGGTTAGGACATATGGAATATTTTAATTTTTGGAATAGAGGCAGTGTCTACGGTACCCAGGGATGTTACAAGCTTTCGCACAAATTGTTTGAATGGTCTTTTACTTTTTGCAATTCAAGAATTAAGATGTATACCTTTAGTTGTTGGTGATTCGACTGGTGATCTTATTCAATTAACGTTACTACTTGAAAAGTGAGAAAAATCTGTATTGAATAATCAAGATAGGATTTGACACTAGTATGGAAATCTGAAATAGAGTGGGAGAAATTCTTTTTTTCTTTTGAATGGAATCTGTTACAGATACTGTTAAAACTGATGGGATGCCATATTGCACAAGTGATATATGCCTCAAGTTATAAATAGTACTTTCTTTATACCAAAAAAACAAAGCAACACTTTCTGTTTTGGGTTTGTTCTAGAAAAAATGCGACATTTTCTTTTTGGCAAATTTACATAGTTCCCTTTAGCAAACTTTACTTGAAACTGGGGAGATTGATTGTGCTCCCCAAGGTTTCTCAACTTTGTTTTACTGAAAGGAATTTTAGTTATTTAACCAATAGTGAAATGCTTAGATTAAACTATGTTCCAGGTCTAATCTTGCATTATTTTGTGTTAGAGGGAGTAGTATATCAAGATAAAAGAGTTTGAGGGAAGGCCTCTCAATCTGGTGGAATTGTCCATGGCACGACATAGAATTAGATGAACAAGTCATAGTTTTACACATATTCTTTAGGACTTTACATTAATGCTTACATATCTTAATGAGTTTCCACACCGTTCTTCTCATTTTGTAGCATCATTGCCGATGTTGTGGCCGAACCTTATGTGCCGAACATTCATCAAATCAGATGGTATGTTGTTTCTCTCTCCTGCCATGCAAATTCTCGCTTATGTAAAATATTGTTATTAGTAAGTCATCCAAAAAAAAAAAAAACTTTCTTTGAAACATTTAATGTTGTGGGCTCTTTCAGGTATTACCACAATTTGGTCTTCACTCGCTTGTTAGAGTTTGCTCAAATTGTTATAATGATGCATCTCGGTAAGGGTTAAAGTTTGTGGCTTGTGCATCTATTTTGATTATATTGATCTTGATATGCCAGTGTATGTTGAATGGTCTGTCATTTTTCGTACTGTTCATAAAGGTGTATATATATATTGGGTATTATGCTGTCACATACAAGAGTGTAACTATACATACATACATACATACATACATACATATATATATATATATTCTGTTTTTTGTGTATTATGCTGCTACATACCAGTGTATATATGGGATTATTATGTTTGTTTTGTTAAGTGTGCATTTATGGTTCTTTTTTTGGGGCAAACGCCTCATTATCTAAGAGGAAAACCCCTTCCGTTCTTTAAAATGTTGGATTTAAGGAGAGATGAGTTAAGGGTTTTTGAACAGCCAAGATAGCCAAGTGTCTGATTTCTGGTATTTTTTATTTTCTAGAAGTGTGGATGAGAGGTAATTCTAACTTTTGACGCTTAAGCTCCTTCTTTATTCTCTATTTTTTCATGGCATTCTCTATGGCCTGGGTGATTGGAATGTTGGCTTGTGACTGATTTGATCACTAGAAACACTAGAATGCTCTATGCTGTCCCTGCTGATCTGTCCCAGCGGTAGAGGTGTGGGTGTAAATTTGTAATCTAGGGGTGGCAATTTCAGACACGACCTGCGACACGACCTGCGACACGACCCGAACACGAGCCGAAGATAAAAGGGTTTGGGTTGAGGTTTTTGTCCCGCCAACCTGTTTATTTCGCGGGTCGTGTTCGTGTTGGTAATTGGGTTTGTGTGGGTCAACCCGCCAACCCGTTTATCTTTTAATTAATTTTTTATATAACAAAATAAAACTAAGTGTTTGATTTTTGATTTTCAATTGAGTGCCCAATTTGATTTTTGCTCTATGTTGAACTTTGAACTTGGTTGCTTTTGAACTTTGGTAATTTGGTTGTATTTTTGAACTTTGCTTTCATGATTTATGACCCGCCAACCCGTTTATGACCTGCCAACCTGCGACACGACCCACGACAAGACCCGTCACGGGTTAGGGTAAGATTTCGATACAATTAGTTAAGCAGGTCGTATCTGGATTGATGCTTTCTGACCCGCCAACCCAAATACGACACGATTGCCACCCCTAGTGTAATCCATATGTATGAGGTCTGAGGTTAAAACCATGGGCACTGCACCTCTGCCAATGGGATGCATGCATTGATTTACCTCCCCCATGATGCTTGTGGTACTGGCGGTGCGGTGGGGCGCCTCAGAGGGTGTTTCTTTTAGAATGCTCTATGCTTCCATGTTTTTATTTCCTCGCAGACTGCATGTTGTTGATCATCAGAGTAGATGATTTCCTGGCACTTAGTGGTAAGACCATGAGAAAGATGAGGAGGAGCAGGAGTGTTTGCTGGTAGAGACACTTTGTTTTCTTAAGTAGGAAAAGAAAAGGGAATTCAGTTTCACCAATTCAATTTTTTTTTACTTTCAAACAATTTCTTCTCATCTGTGTGTCTATGTGTGTAAAAGAGAATTCATGGTCTTCATGCATAACAAAAACTCATTTATTTGTTGTTTGTCATGCTAAAAGTTAGGCGGAAATACAAACTCCTTTTACTTTCACATTTCATTCCCACTGTTACTTCATTTGGCTTTTTTGCTTGTCCGACGTTGATCTAGATGGCATCTCTAATTCTCTCTTGAAGATCCCAGAATGCCTAAACCCTCAAATTTAGGCATTCTGGTAGTAGACTCTATTTGTTTTTTAACTGCTCATCGTTTTTTTTTGAGGTACAAGTCAGTTTAGTGCAGTGCTAGATACAATCTTTATTGAAGAATGTTACATCCTCAATTTTCTTCTCTTATATTCAGTGTTCATGGCATCAATCCAAGTAGACTTGCAACTTATATCTTAGAAGTTAGAGATACATAATCTCATTTATCTTATCCACTAAGAGTTGCAGAATAATCATTTAAGAGATACATATTCTTGAACTTCAATTCTTAAATGGTTATCTCTCTCTTAACTTCAACGTTGATTTGCTTGTCTGAATTCTTGAAAAATTGGGAAAAATAAAGAATTAAACATTTCTGGGTGGGGTTAATTTATCTGCAACTTGTTTAATGTTTAGAGATATAACCAAGACATGAATTGGATGCAAGGATTTCCATCAAAGGTAAATGTTTTCTCGAGCAAGAATAGTTTCACATGTATCTCTAAGTTTGTACTTGATAACAAGTAAATAAAATAACATACATCTTTAACTTAGTATCTTTGGCTTTTTGCGATGGCTCTCACCGAGTACAAAAAAGTACATCCCTCATTATTGCTATCTTCCACTATTTGTAGCTACTACCCGCTCCGACTCCAACTGCACAACTGTTTCCCCCATGTATAGAGAACATGCCCCTCAACTCTTTTTTTATCCTGGAGTACATGAAACATATCCCTGACTTAACCATAACATAGTCGATCTGTCGTCCCATGTGTTAGAATGTATTTACTGTAACATTTATTAGTGTAGTCTGTTCAGTTGCTTGTGCTAGACTCTTTAGCTATCTGATAGGTTATAGCATCTCTTGAGTTCTCTACAGTGTTGTATAAATAGGCATTCTTCTCATTGGTATAGAATCATCAAATACAAGTTTATCTTTCCTTACTTTGTCTGTATTTCTCTGATTACATGGTATCAGAGCTAGCATTGTGTCTCTGATAAGCTAGCAATCTGCCTCTCTGAAATTTGCTTCCATCTCCCGTATTCTGTCCAAATCGCAACCATAAAACGACATTTGTTCATCTCACCACCCATACCATCAGTCTCAGAACCCTCCGGCGACCAACCCTGCAAAATCCGACCTCCGTCCAACCTACCACGTGCCGCCGCACTCTAACAGCACCACCGCCACGCGCCGGCGCGTGAGCCTTCCTCCGGCGACCGGCGACCTTCAAAATTTAGAGAGACGGTCGTTTTTCCCTTCAGAGTTCGATTCCAGTGTGTGTTTGGCCAAAATCCGTTTATTGGTCTCATCTGATTTCATCAGCTCTCGTTAGGTACTCTGAATTCTGATTCAAGCCTTCTGAATCCATCTGTCTATGTCATTAAAACTCTCTGTGAGTTTATCGAAAACATGTGTATCTGAATCTGAAATTTTGATCATCTGATTTCCTTTTTATCTTGAATCTGGTCTCCTTGGTTTTTTGTCACACAAAAAAAAAAAAGTAAAAGAAAAATGGCGAAGGATGGAGACAAGTCTGATGACAAACTTTCTGATAATGTTCGTATACCTGAATTGATTCCAACAAGTGGTAAAGTTACCGATAATAAGCTTAACGGTACTAACTACTTTGAATGGATCAAAACTATCCGTCTGTATGTTCGAAGTATGGGAATGGCTTCTCATCTAGATTCTAACCCTCCTACTGATGGTAATCGTGACCTTTGGTTACAACAAGAGGCTCGTATGTTCTTACAGATTAGTAACTCTATTGAGCCTTCAGTCTCAACTTTGGTCAATCATTGTGAGTCTGTTAAGGAGTTAATAGACTATCTTGACTTCCTGTATTCTGGACAAAGCAACATTTCACGGATTTATAGTGTCTGTAAGGCATTCCATCGTGGGGAACAGCATGATCGTTCCCTTACTGCCTATACCATGGAATTCAAAAAGGTATATGAGGAGATGAACTCTCTTCTTCCATTGAGTACTGATGTGAAAGCTATGCAGAGTCAAAGAGAACAAATTGTTGTCATAAGCTTTCTAAGTGGCCTACGACCAGAATTTGACTCTATCCGATCACAGTTCTTGAATGAATTAGCGATACCTTCTCTTCAAGAGACATTCGCTCGAGTTCTTAGACATGAGGACTTTCAGTCTGTTCAGCCTCCCGATAATCACTCGGCTTTAGTTAGTAGAGGTGGATACCGAGGAGGCTTTCGAGGGGATTTCGCGGAGGTTATCGAGGAGGCTCTAGAGGAGGCCACAATAATCGGACAACAGATCCACGAGGATTTAACTCTGATTCTAGTCACGTCGAATGTTACTACTGCCATGAGATCGGCCATACAAAGTTTAACTGTCAGAAGCGGTTGGCTAGAAATCAAAGGCTATCATCTGCACACTCTGCGACCACGCTAAACAACACTGCTGTGGAACCCAAAGATGAGCAAGCTCATTATCAATCTCGTGGAGTCGAGAACCCCACTACTTCTACTGCTGCGTTTGCTGAGACAGGTAACTCTGGTAAATGTCTTGTGTCATCCTCCTCCAAGTGGGTCATTGATTCGGGTGCCTCAGATCATATTCTGGTAATCCTAATCTTCTTTCTGATTTTACCAAACATACCCCATCAGCCCGAGTTACGGTTGCTGATGGAAATTTATCCCAAGTGGAGGGCTCAGGCACAGTTAAACTCTCACCATCTGTCTTATTGTCTTCAGTCCTGAGCCTACCGAATTTCTCTTTTAACTTGATGTCTGTTAGCAAAATCACTCGTGGTCTAAAATGTAGTGTAAATTTCTTTCCTGATTATTGTGTATTTCAGGATTTGCAGACGAAGAGGATTATTGGTAGAGGACGGGAGTCGGATGGCCTATATATATTTGAACAACGTACACCATACTCCTTGACGAGTTCCAGTTTCGCATCTGCTTTTGAAGTACATTGTCGATTAGGTCATCCATCCTTACAGAGTCTCAAGAAACTTCATCATGAATTTTCCCATTTACTGTCTTTACAGTGTGAGTCATGTCAATTTGCTAAACATCAACGTGTCCACTTAAGTCCTAGAGTCAATAAGCGGGCCACGTCCCCATTTCAATTAGTTCACTCTGATGTTTGGGGTCCGTGTTCTGTTGCATCTAAAACTGGGTTCCAATATTTTGTTACCTTCGTTGATGATTATTCTAGAACTACTTGGTTATATTTAATGAAAAATCGATCAGAAGTGTTTAATCATCTTTGTTCCTTTCATTCTGAGATCAAAACACAGTTGCAAACATCAATAAAAACCTTGCGTAGTGATAATGCAAAAGAGTATCTGTCCCAATCAGTTCAGTCATATATGCTTCAAAATGGTATTATTCATGAATCTTCATGTGTTGATACTCCAGCCCAAAATGGAGTAGCTGAACGAAAGAATCGTCACCTACTTGAGGTGGCAAGAGCCATACTGTTTCAAATGTCCGTTCCCAAACCTTTTTGGGCCGACGCGGTTGCTACAACCTGTTTTCTCATAAATAGGATGCCATCTGTTGTTGTCCTGAATGGAGACACTCCATTCTCAGTCTTGTTTCCAGCGAAACCCCTCTTTCCCATTGAGCCAAAGATCTTTGGTAGTACATGCTTTGTTCGTGACACTCGTCCAAATATAACCAAACTTGATCCTAAGTCATTGAAGTGTGTGTTTCTCGGTTATTCAAGACTACAAAAGGGTTATAGATGCTTCTCTTTTGCACTCAACCGATACATCGTCTCTCGGGATGTTACCTTTCATGAGAACTCACCATTCTTTCCCGTGTATCCTTCGTCTCCACAAAGGAATAAGGATGACGACTTACTCCTATACACCATACCCAGTCCTGAGTCTTCTGCCTTACCTATACCTGATCCGCCGAGGATTCTCGACCACCCGCTCCTCCAGCAGATTCTCGACCACCCGCTCCTCCAGCAGATTCTCGACCACCCGATCCTCCAGCAGATTCTCGACCACCCGTTGTTCAAGTATATCATAGGCGTCAACGGTCTCCGTCAGATCCTCAACCAGTATCATCTTTGTCTGCAGATCCACCAGTGACCGATCAATCAAATGCCGATCTTGACCTTCCCATTGCACTTCAGAAAGGTAAACGTTCATGCACATATCCCATTGCTTCTGTTGTATCCTATGATAAACTCTGCAGATCCTCCCGATCTTTGGTCTCTACTCTAGACTCTGTACCTATTCCAACCACGGTTAGTGAAGCTTTGGCCCATTCTGGTTGGCGGGATGCTATGATTGATGAACTCAATGCTCTTGATCACAATGTCACATGGGATTTGGTAGAGTTACCTGTTGGTAAACAAGCAATTGGTTGTAAGTGGGTATTTACTGTGAAAGTTAACCCTGATGGTTCGGTGGCTCGGCTAAAAGCTCGTTTGGTTGCAAAGGGGTATGCTCAGACCTATGGCGTTGATTACTCTGAAACCTTCTCTCCGGTTGCAAAGTTATCCTCTATCCGGCTTTTTATCTCCCTTGCGGCTACTTATGGTTGGCCTCATCAGTTGGATGTCACAACTGCATTCTTACATGGTGAATTACTAGAGGAAGTTTACATGGAGCAACCTCCTGGGTTTGTTGCTCAGGAGGAGTGTGGTAAGGTCTGTAAACTACGAAAGTCTCTATACGGTCTAAAGCAGTCTCCTCGTGCCTGGTTTGGTCGGTTCAGTTCTGTAGTAACTAAGTTCGGGCTTCGAAGGAGCTCATGTGACCATTCAGTGTTCTTTGCTTCATCTGACTCTGGATGCATTCTATTAGTGGTCTATGTCGATGACATTGTGGTCACTGGTAGTGACAACAATGGAATCCAGCGGTTAAAAAGACTTCCTTGCATCTCAATTTCAGACCAAGGATCTTGGTCCTCTGAAATACTTCTTGGGAATCGAGGTATCTAGGACTCACAAAGGAATTTGTTTATCACAGCGAAAATATTGTTCAGACATCTTGAAGGATTCTGGTATGATTGACACAAAACCTTGTGAAGCTCCTATGATCCCAAACGTGAAACTAAAAGCCGGCGATGGGGATCCTCTTGAGAACCCCGAGAAGTATAGAAGAGTTGTGGGAAGGCTGAATTATCTGATGATCACACGCCCTGATATTGCTTTTCCAGTAAGTGTAGTAAGCCAATTTATGTCGTCTCCAAGAACTACGCATTGGGATGCCGTTTGTCATATTCTGAAGTATCTGAAGGGAGCTCCTGGTTATGGCATCAAATACCAAAACCATGGCCATCATGACATAGAAGGATTTACGGATGCTGATTATGATGGAGACCCCACAAGCAGACGATCAACGACAGGCTACTGTGTCTTTGTGGGAGGAAACCTGGTGGTCTTGGAAAAGCAAGAAACAGAATGTTGTATCAAGATCAAGTGCATAATCTGAATACCGTGCAATGGCCCAAACTACCTGTGAGTTGATATGGCTACGTAACCTATTGAGTGAGATTGGATTCAATCAGTCGAAACCAATGAATCTATGGTGCGACAACGAGGCAGCAGTTCATATTGCGAACAATCCGGTGTTCCATGAGAGGACTAAACATATTGAAGTAGATTGTCATTTCACTCGCGAAAAGCTAGAGGATGGATCTATTTCAACTCCCCATATTCGAACCAGAGATCAATTAGCCGATGTCTTCACCAAAGCACTACCTGGGAGCCGAATCTCTTATATTTGTAGCAAGCTAGGCATGATCAATATCTATGATCCAGCTTGAGGGGGAGTGTTAGAATGTATTTACTGTAACATTTATTAGTGTAGTCTGTTCAGTTGCTTGTGCTAGACTCTTTAGCTATCTGATAGGTTATAGCATCTCTTGAGTTCTCTACAGTGTTGTATAAATAGGCATTCTTCTCATTGGTATAGAATCATCAAATACAAGTTTATCTTTCCTTCTCTGTATTTCTCTGATTACACCATGAAATCGTGTTTTAGTTTGTTTCTCGTTCTTGGTTTGTCCCAAGACGTATGGTGGTTCCTGAGTTCCTCTTATTCCATTCCTCTCCACTCTATTAGATATCCTTTCGTCATTACCATGTCTTCACTTCTACTTCTTCTCCTTCACATGTGTCTCCTATCTCATCGTCTTTATGTCCTCATCTTCTTCCGATGCTGTTTTTCGTCTTCTCCATCTGCACAACCTATTGTCACTCGAAAGTACAAAAACCTTCCATGGTCACTCGAAATACAGTAACCATATGGGTCATGTTCTTTACCATGTATTTCACTCCAAAACCGTTACTCACATTAGTGAAACCGCTAGGGGTGAGCATCGAAAGCGGGTACCCGCTTTTGGAACCGGAACCGCTTCGTAACCGCCGGTTCCGGAACCGGAACCGATGTGAGCGGTTCCGGTTCCGGTTTCTAAAATACGGAACCGATCAAGACCGGTTCCGGTTCCGGTTCCCAATTTTTTGGAACCGTTACCCGCCGGGTACCCGCCGATTATTTTAAAGTATAGATGTATATGTATATATATGTATTTATTATATATTTAGTTTTGTTTGTTTTTTTATATGGATTTTTAGTTTGGTTTTTTGAATCACTCACAGAATCTATGTGACTAGTATCCATTCAATTCATCATCATTATCATCTTTTAGGTCTGAATGTGCTAGGTTTGTTTTTCTATATCCATCCACTCACGCCTCTATGTATGTTTTTTGTTTTTTGTAATTACAAGTACATAAAATATACGTAAAAACATATATGTATAGAAATTGAAGTTTTCTGTAAATGTGATGATGTATGACTGTATTTGTTTTATGTATTAACTAGAAACCGGGTACCCGGTACCGGAACCGGTTCCCGGCGGTTCCGGGAGAGGGGTTCCAACATACGAGGAACCGGTCTTGGCGGTTCCGGTTCCGGTTCCTTCATCCTAGGAACCGCCGGTTCCGGTTCCGGTTCCATGCAAAATAGGCGGGTACCCGGTATTGCTCACCCTTAGAAACCGCTACCTTTTCGCAGGCTAGTAAGAGTCCATTATGGTGTAATGTGATGCTCTTTGAGATTCCTTTTCTGATTACCAATCAGACATGGTTTCTGGTTCAGATTCCTTTACATGCTAATATTGTAGGTTGCAAGTGCGTGTCAAACTTAAGCCCATCCAGATGGATCTGTTAATTACTATAAAGCTCGACTAGTTGCCTCAGGCTTTATCGGCATTGATTTTATTATGACGTTCGGCTCTGTAGTTAAACCTGCTACCATTGGGCTTGTACTGGCAGTTGTATATTATTGTGGTTGGGAGATTTATTAGGTTGATGTCAATAAAGCCTTTTTGCATTGTGATCTTATCCTGGTTTTATTGATACTGCCAAGCCACACCATGTTTGCCTAGTCTTGAAGGCTATCAGTGGACTCAAACAGCCTCTCCAAGCTTGGTTTGAGTGTCTTCTTTTTGCATCTTGGTTTTGCACATTGTGTTCCAAATACCTAATTATTTGTGCATTGTGTTTTACTAGTTTGTGTTATGTTTTCATTTATGTACTAATATTATTCACGAGGTTATATGGAAGTTGCAAACACACTTTGGGTCGAGGATCTTGGCAAGTTATTTTTTTTTCTTTTTTCTAGAGCACATGCTACTTTCACCGACCATGGTCTCCATCTTAGTGAGGAGAGATATTTGATAGGTCTGCTTCATCACATGGATCTTAGTGAATCTAAGTCCGTCTCTTCTCTTATGGGTTTTGGGTGATAGTTGTCTCGCTACTCTGATGATTCTATGCTGGCCGGCTTGTTTCTTTGCTACAAGAAATTCAGTTACCGATTCTTCTTCCTTCCTCTCTTTGGTGTGATTATATTGGGGATATGTACTTAGCAACCAATCCAGTATTTCATAAACGTACGGAGCACATTGAGATTGATCTTCATTTTATTCGGAAGATGGTCTTATCCATATCTCTTGAGGTTCATTATGTTCCAATGCAAAATACTGATGTTTTGACCAAGGGCCTCACCGGCATTGATTTATTTGTCTACAAATAGATCTTTTAATGTAGTGTTTGAAACATAATAATAAAACGTCATTCTCTCTCTCTCTCTCTCTATATATATATATATACATATATAGAGAGAGAATATATATATATATATATATATATATAGAGAGAGAGAGAGAGAGAGAGAGAGAGAGAGATGCATAATCATTTGTAAACCAAAAAAAGGGTATAAACTATGAAATTCTATGAAACGTTTCCATATTTCCATAATGATCGACTTTCCATATATTTCATATTTCCATATCTCCTATGAATCCAATTCGTCCCATGATTTTTATGGAACCATTTGCTTTCATTGTCAATTTTGATTATGCTTATGAAAACATGAGGGTGATATAAATGTATCTAGGTTATTGGACGAAAGATGCATGGATAAGTGAATAGGTGGTTGGCGAGCTCCGAAAAAAGAAATACTTGCATCTAATGCCTGGTGTTTGCACTTGCTTTTCCGTAGTCCGGATTTCTGAAAACATTGGCCACCGGAACTCCATACGAATTTACAAACCAATACACCACTTTTTGAAGTCACGCCTTAACGTTTTAAATATATTTGATTTCTATGCTTTGTCATATCACTTCCATTCTGAAACTTCTGTTTAAGCTCCTCGTAGATCTTCTAGTTTTTCATATAGAGCTTCAAAATGATGCGTATGACTTTAAAACTATCAAGCGCAAGGTGCATTCTAGGTTTAAACTATTCAGTTGAACATCTCCAAAGTTGACAAAGTTGCCTTCTAGCAATTCCCTTATGTCATAATTAGACCAAGCCACATTATCTGTCTAGTAAAATTTTGCTGATTGTGTTTGTAGGGTATGCATGTTTA
The DNA here is from genome assembly GCA_030169165.1 of Centaurea solstitialis. NCBI lineage: Eukaryota > Viridiplantae > Streptophyta > Magnoliopsida > Asterales > Asteraceae > Centaurea > Centaurea solstitialis. The sequence goes on along the minus strand of CM058042.1, from coordinate 62,250,052 downwards.
CCAATTAGGCAAAAAAGTACATAATGACCAAGTTAAGAAAATAGTAAAACACAATTGTGTTATTTGGTTTGCAAAAAATATAATAGAATCGAGGTGATAAAGTCTGTCGAATTGCTATTATGATATTATTTCGTGTATCTGTGTGATTACTGTAACTTTTACTGGTTATATGAAACCTCTAAATCCTACAGATATTATTTTTAGATTCTACCTCATACATTCTGGCTTAATGTAGTCATTAAATGGACTTTAGAATATATTTATTCATTTTCCTTGTACCAAGTTTTTTGCTTTTCGATCATAAAGCTTTTATATTATTGCAATTGGATTGTTAATTGGACATAATTGTTTTTCTGTAGCTCTCAAAAGTCCGATGGAGCTGCTTCTGTAAATGGCGTAAATTCTGTGACGGATTCAGTATCAAGGCTAGATATTGGTACATCTCCAAATTCTGATACTAGACAAAGTGCTGTTGTAAGTACCCCAGATTGCAAGTGTGGAATGCCTTTATGCATTTGTGAGGTGCCATCAAACGATGACGTGGCTCCTGTGCAGGTAAGTGATTAGTCATTTTATTTCACCTTCAATTCTTCAATTGCATCTTAAGTATCGTAAAAAACTTTGTGCGTTGCTTGCAGCCTAAACCCATCCCAACGTCCACGGTTTCCACTGTGAAGAAAGCAGATACAGCACCTAGGAGTAGAGGTTCCTCATCGTATAGCAAGTCCAGGTGTATATTTACACCTTCTTTGTTCATCTAATGATGTTTTTAAATTTTAATTTTGAATTGTTTGTGAAAGTAACATCTACATTTTGCATTTGGTATGTCCAAGAAGAAAATTCGAACAAACTCTAATGTTTTTAAATTCAAAGTTAAACATGAAATTGTTTATCTTTTTGTCAGAAAGTTCTTATATGCCATTAATTTTTGTATAGCTCAATGTAGCCATCAATTTTTCCATTTTGAAGTTAGAAAGTAGTTTGTTTACATTCAAAGGGGAACACCTAAAGTGGAAGAAAGGAGGTGTTTTAATTCCGGTTTAAACTAATGTAAAATATTTTTGCAGCAGTGGACAATCAGCCAATGCTCAAAAACCACTTGCGGACTATGAAGTTAATGGAGAGGTATGGTATCTTGAAGTACATATGAAAGACAGAGAATCTTGGTAAAATAGATAGTGTCTTCTAGTTTTTTCATTTTTCTTTCTTTAGTTTTCTTGTTTTTGTTTTTGTCACTGTTTTAATGCATTTGCTTACCTCTAAATCAATCTCATAGTTAGGATATCTCAAGTCTCAACTACATGAATTAAATATTTTGTGTTCAAATGTTATACAATTCCCCTCATCCTCAATAGACCATTTACAATAGGTGTTTGGATGAAGATTGGAGGGAAGTGGTGTAATTGATATAGTTGTAAGTATATAAGTAGGTGTTGATAATTTTCTTCGGTAAAGTATGCAACTGTAATAACAATGAAACTTTTGTGACTATATTATCTATTTGGCCTTTGTTTCTTGAAGAATTTTCTGGTGACAATTTTAAAACTGGATGGTTTATCACTGTATGTTCTTTTGGTAGGGGTTACGGGAAGCTATAAAGAATGGTGACTTATTTGCTGTTAAAAAGCTTCTTGGTGAGGTAAGGAAGATTATATTTAATACTTTTCAAACTTATATATGCATTTTGTCTGTGATCAAATGGTTGACTTCCAAGTCCCACATGATTTTGTTTTACTTTTAAAGGACCAAAAATCATTATGATCGAGCAAATATATTTTGTGATCTATAGCACTCGTTTGTATTTATGTTTAAATGAATTTATGTCGATAACAATGACTCAATTGGGTCAAGGTAGGCAACCATATTTCTGAATTGGGAAGCCTTTTTTTCTTTGTTTTGAATGTTGTGGTATCTAATACCTTTGGCCCAATTAAACTAGTCCTTGTGTCTGTTTAAGATGCCTCTTAACATGGACTTGGTAAAGAACGGTAAAAGCTCGTTTGATTCTGATTTTAGTACGAATAGGAACCATGACCGGGAAACGGATTTTTCTGGTGCGAGCCCTTTCATTTATGTTCATGAGGCCTCACGTAGGCCTTTTTTGGCTAGCCCACATGGCTTTTAAGGAGTTGATAGCACCTATTTCAAACCAAGGTCCCAAGCCTTACTCACTAGGTTAGCCCTTGGTCTTATTTTGGGTGTTTTGCTATCGTAGTATAATGTTGAACCTGAACCTTATGTATTGTAGGGAGTGGATGCAAATTACAGTGACAAACAAGGATTATCTCTCTTGCATCTGGTTCTCTCTCTTCTCTCTCTCTGCATATATATATATATATATATTTATTTATTTATAGAGGAAAGTTCAAATGTGAACTCAATGTTGGCTGTGAATATGAGGGCGAATCTCAGCCACTCATCCGGTCAATAAAGGTGGCTTTGACCGGGTCCCCTCCTTTAATAATCTCCACCCTCCCATTAATCGCGTCAATCCTCCGTGATTGCGTCCACCGTAACCGAAGATGTGTGGCTAAGATTCGTCCTCACGTTCACAACCAAAATTGAGTTCACATTTGAACCTAACCCTATATTTATATTTATATTTATATTTATATAGCCATAGGTTCACATGAGAAGTGCTAAATATATGAGTAGAGAAGTGATCCTAACCCTTCATACGGTCAGGATCGGAAGATTGGATTTGAATGGTCAAGAATTGTTGCTTTGACCAGTGAAGATTTACGATTATGCCAAAAATAGAGAGGTAGTTTCTTAACGTTTACAAATAGGCGGCAAACGGGTTCATATGTGAACCTGTATGATTCACATATGAACTATATGTTCTTTTTTTGGAAGGGTGTCCGGCCCAAAGTCCGAATAATACCCAGCAATGTTTAGCCCCACTTAAATGTCCTCAGACATGCGCACGGGAAGACACGAACTCGGTTAGGGCACTATGAACCCCCCCGAGCGATAACCAATCCGCCACAGCACTGGAAGACCATATGAACTATATGTTCATATGTGAACCTGTGTGATTCACATATGAACTAATTAACCGATTCAAATATGAACTAATTAACTGATTCATGTATCAAGGGGAATAGTTCACATGTGAACTAATTAACGGGTTCAAGTATGAAGATGTAGTTCATATGTGAATCACACGGGTTCACATATGAACTTGTTTGCCGTCTATTTGTAAAAGTTACGAAACTACCCCTCTATCTTCTGCGTACCATGCTAGGAATTATCCCGTGCTTCACAGTCAAAGCCGCAATGTTGACCAGATGAAGGGCTAGGATCATTTCTCTACTTCTCATATATTTAGCACTTTTCATTTGAACCTCTCCATATATTTGCGTGTGTGTGTCTGTGTGTGGATGAATGTGCTCTTGTGTATGTGTGTCCTTTTTATTTATCTCTAATAGTTATGGTGGAATTTAGGCTGCTGTTTTTAACCAAACTGAGATAGCTTTCACCCTCATGGAAAATGGAGCAAGTCTGGACTGCAAGAATTTGCAAGGTATATATATTTCATTCATTTTGTGATAAGTTTTAAGCCTTATATATGTTTTCAATACTTTACAGTTTATATGACTCTACTTGTTGGGGTTCTTTCAATTGGTTTTCACTAACAAAAGCTGGTGTGAACTTTTTGACTAATAAACTTCTTATTTTGATACGTGCACAAAGTACAGTTTTAATAATTTACGCAAAATAAATAGAAGAGTAAATTATTTTTTTATGTTTGTTACAAATTGGGAATTTTGTCCTTGTGGTTTTGAAATCTTAGTTTTCGTTAATGTGTTTGCAACTTGTTTCTGTTTTTGTCTCCGAGTCTAATTACTATTGTTAAGTATGGACTAAAATAGGAATGAGTTTTTAAACCATAGGGACAGAAAAAGCAATCTAGTTTAAATCACAAGGATGAAAATAGTAATGAATTATGGACCATGAGATGTAAACCGAAGTTTCAAAACCACAAGGACGAAAATAGAAATTTTCAACAAATCACAGGGACGAAAAATGTTCATTACTGTAAATACTCACGCACACTACACAATTTTGGTGAGGTATGAACCCTTGACTTCTTAAGAGGCAGCGCTTTACTAGTAACCAGGTAGGCAGGCAACGTTTGGTAAGGGGCTGTTTGGTTGGTTTTCCGTTTAGTCCTGAATAAAGAAAGTTGTTTGTATATATTAATTTGTTTGTATAGATCAATCTGTCTGTATGGATTGGGAAAGTTTTATTTTTTAGAAAGTTTTTTCATAGACGGAAGGAATATGTTTTTAAATTAGGAGGGATAGATTTGGAATAAAGTTGGCTTTCTGCATAAAGCTCCCCCCAACAGCGTACTAAATAAGTCACTTTCTATATTATTAAGCCATTACCAAACAGTCATGTATAGCTGACCGAATAAGCTGTGAGTCTCATTAAGCTCATTATGCTGCTAACAAACAAGCCCTAAATCTTTATTTCAGGGGAGACTCCACTTGATTGTGCCCCTGTAACATTGCAATTCAAGATGAAGAAGAAGATTGAAGAAATTAAACAATCCAAGTAGACCTATCATCATTTCCCGCAACTTTATCTGCTTTTACGATGAATTATGTTGATAGATTCATCTTCCGGAAACCATTCTATGTGTATTTCGAAGTACCCGATTCTATCCATATGCTTCTCCTCCAAAAGAGTCGAAATAAGCAAAGCGAAACGGTAAGCGTCTATATCATATTTTGTGTCAAAATTTTTGTTCTTGGTTTTTGGGGCTAAAATACTAGTTTGATTCATGGAGTTAATATTGTGCATCTTGTTTCATTCAAGTTCTTTCGAATTATTCCAAATCAAACCTTAAACTCATACGTCGTTAGTTAGAGTATGCGTAGTGCCACGGGGGTTTCTACCGGCTGTTATCTTCAAGGTTCCATAAGATCAGTTGAGATGCATGTAAGTTGGCCCGGACACTTTACAAAAGTGAAGTATGAACGTGGGTTGATGAATCATTGGTAGAATGTAAGTTAAATATTTAAAGCTAAATTAGTCTCTTGAGGAGCCCAATTAGAGAACACCACTTTTTGTTACAGCAGTACATGAAAACCCATAGAAACCCTTCCAGTCCTTTGTAAGATGTTGAAAGGAGCCAAGGCCTATGACCAAGTATTTTGTATTTGTAGTATTTGATTGAGTTAAAAAAGACCATTATACCCCTCACCATAACACTTGGGCACTTGCAATTAGGCATTATAGTCATTTGTTTTTTAAGAGGTTTAAAGTCTGAGGTCTAAATTCACATCTCTCTCTCATCTCTCTCTCTCTCTCTCTCTATATATATATATATATAGAGAGAGAGAGAGAGAGGAAAGTTCAAATGTGAACCACTTTTTGGTTGTGAACGTGAGGACAACCGAGAGCGCGACACGTGGCGCCTTTGAGTGTGGTCCCCTCTTTAATTCAATGCCCTCCCATGAATCGCGCCTAGTCATCCGCCGTGGACTTGACGTGGCGCCTAGTCATCCGCCACGTGTCGCGCTCTCGGTTGTCCTCACGTTCACAACCAAAAAGTGGTTCACATCTGAACCCACCCCTATATATATATATATATATATATATATATCAAAATATAGTTAATGAACTATTTTTGATAGTAGGTTGGTCCAAACTGCTCAAAGACATTCAAAGGGTAGACCAGTCATTTGGTTATTTTCAAGTTGTTAGTCTGCATTTTGGACTTCCCAATTAATTTTGTCATAAGACTCATAATGATTACATTTAGAAAGATCCTAGTGCATTTATTTTGTAGTTCTTTTTGGTAATTGCTAAATACATCCGACTTTGCTAAATACACCCGACTTTTACCAAATGTACCCAAAAAGTGAATGCATCATACACACACATGTCAACGTCAAAGCTTACTTTTTCAATTCCCGATGCTACTTTTTCAATTCCCGATGCACTTTTTGGGTGCATATAGCAACCCCCTTCTTTTTCCATCAATGCACAATTTATTGATTCCTCCTTATCATAAGCTAGTTGTTAGGTGAAAAACTAGCTTTAATGGATAAACTAAATGAGAAACGTAATATAATCAAAAAGAAAAAAAAAAAACATCATCTTTAATACATTCTCCGATTATTTTTCCAAAATAATGAATCAAAAAATCTCAAAATAAAACTATATTTAACGTTATAACTTCTCTAATTTAATTATTATGATAATAGTCATATTAGTGAGATATTAATTTTCTTTTCTATACGTTAAATTTAAATAACTTTTATTCGTTGGAGTAATTAATAGAAAAACAATTTCTCTCTGTTAATAATCATCTTTAGAAAAAAAAAATTTCAAATATCAATTTATCTTCTGTTCTCTGTTTATAGAAATCTTTTGAAAGCCAAAGTCAATCAAAAATTAACAAGATCTTATATTTTCTATTTTAAAAGATGTGTTAGTGATGCTCTATAAATTGGTTGATTATAACATATATTGACTAATATATAAATTAAAATCAATAGTGCTGTTATAAAATATTAGTTAATGCACAATAGATGAATATAAAATAGATTTTTGTAATTTTAAAAAATACATAAAGTTACGATGTTATTTAATAGTTGATTCATCAACATATTAAAGCAACATTAAAAGCAACCACGATTAGCAATTAGTTGTTTTAAAATATTATTTCAGGGATTTTAAACTACATTTTAGTTATTTCATTAATCATTAATGTTAAAATTATTGATTCAAAGCAACCAACTATTAGGATTTAGTTATTTTAAAATGTTAGGAATTAGTTATCTCAGTAATTTTAAAATCATTGATTAAATTGATTAAAAGCAAGCAACTATTAGTAATTAGTTATTTTAAATTAAAATAAAATATAACACTTCATTCATAAGAAACATGAAATACCACTTTGCAAGCAAACTATTCACAACCACCTATTTTGTTACCATCTTTAAATTATAAAACCATATCTATCAAACTTGCAAATACTTTTTACAAAACTAGTAGTATATCCGCGCAATGCAACGGAATGCATTTACATTTGAAGCCGAAATAGTATATAAAAAGGCTTTTAAAAAGTTGCAAGGCTTTCAAATCTATCAAACCTAATTGAATATATACATATATTTTGCATATAACTATACCCGAACCTTACATACTGACCCATACTTGAAACCTGACCAACTTGAATTTGAACAGAAATCCAAAACCCATAATTTGGGGCTTGGCTTCCCTATCCGTTACATGAATACACGATGTGGACCTCTAACCGCAACTAATCGAGCTTCGATTTGATTCAAATTCATTTCTTGAAGCGACAAAGAAATTTCCAGAGATGTTTACGGTTAAATCATTTTTAACAAATAAAGATCATTTTTCTTATAAATATAATCGGTTTAAAAGTAAATATAAACACAATAATCGGTTTAAAAATAAATATAAGCACTATGGAAATCTGTTTTTCTTATAATAATCCGTTTAAAAATAAATATAAACACAATAAATTTCTTTAAAAAATGATTTAAATTAAAATACTCCAAAAAGCATCATTATAACGTTGATATGTCAATTTCTATGCAACCAAAAGTTGTTAGCAACTCAATGATGAAAGTTTAGTGGTTATATACATTTATGATAAAACAACAACAACAACAACAAAAGTTCTTGATTTTTAGTTTGTTTTGATTAAATAACAAACTTATGAATCAAGTCAATAAAGTGTTTCAAATTCCTTAAAATTAATTAATTTATTCTATTCTAAAACTAAATTGATAGATATTTGATGATCGATTGGTACGTTTTACCCATCCACCTTCCCTTCATTTCTACTTTCTTAGTTCGCTTGTCTCTTTCGTCACTCTACTTTGTTGTTCTTCAAAACCCTAGTGATTTCTATTCGTAGCTAAAAATCCAACCTTTTGTTCTAAAGAATGTAGCAAATTTTCTTCATTTTGCTTCTGACGCTCATTTTTTGGTTTCTTAGTACGCATTGATGTTATTTTATTTTATGATCATTAAATGACGGGTAACCAAGATCGGCAACGACCATGGAGGCTAGACAACCATATCCGAAGTAAGTCCTTTGAATAATCTTTATGTATGTGTAAATAAATTGAATTATGTTTTCTTTAGGGTAAAATGTAACAACATTTAGCTTTAGTTATATTTTTTTTGAAGTACATAGTTCTTGTATATGGGAAATGAACTTAAAGGGTCCAAATACCTGGGGAATAGGGTTGTTTGGTTGGTTTTCCATTAAATCATCTACAAAGCGGTATATATTGGAAGGATTTTTTTAATTTGTGAAGGGTTTTTTATTGATAGAAGGAGCTTGCTTTTTATTTGAGAGAGACGAGTTTGCAAAAAGCTTTTCTTTATCCATAAAATTTCCACTAAGAAGCTTACCGATTAAGCAACTATATAATTAAGTCACTGTCAAACAATCATGTATAGCTGATCAAGTAAATTTTATGTATCATTAAGCTCATTAAGTTGCTAACAAACGACCTTAAATGTCTATGGCATACCTTAAAGCCTTGATCTCCTAGACTTCTTTCATACTAGGTTGCATGAGATTTTTTTTTGGGAGGGGGGGGGGTGTTAAAGTTTTGTTATTATGTATACATTTTGTAAAATTTGATGACATGGATTCTTGTTTATAGAAGGTTTATGAAATGTTGAAGGGTTAGGATGAAGGGGATGATAAACTTGGTATCCACATAATCAAATTGGTGAAATTATATACAAAATAGAGAATTTTTTAATTTAAAAAAGTATTTGTTTCACTTAATAGGAACTAAAACAAACTTCATTGAATTCTGATGTATTTTCCCATTTATTAAATAATAAAATATAATAATTTTTGAAAGAGTTTGTATTTTTGCTTTGATGTTATCAAAATTCATCATTCGTTAGTTGTGAACGGCATGCAAGTTTTTGTGAAAAAAGTCGAACTCGCAGTGAATGGTGATAGTTGTCATAAATGTAGCTGCAAATCTTGATATCTGTGATAAATTAGACATTTTTTAATTAGTTAACATGGTATAAGAACATTTTAGAATGGTGTTGTATGTGTTAGAAAATGGTTTGTTTTTAAAATATAGTATTGATATCAGGAAATTTCAATTTTTATCGGTTTTTTATCGGAAACTAATTGTTTTAGTGAAGATATATGCAAAAGAAGATTTCAAAGAGGCAAACTAAAAGACGACGATAAGCCCTTTCAGGCCATTGTAGAAGAGAAAAACGACAAATGCAAGCATAACTCATTCAAGCGTGTATTAGTTGCAATAGTCCTTGCGATTCTCATCGTGATTACCTACTCAATTGCCATTCGTCAACATGGATACATTTCTCACGTCATCTCTCAGTACGTAAACTTTATAAAATTAAGGGTGACCTCTATCTTTGGTCCTCGGTTTAGTGAAAAGTCTGAAAGTTGATAAAACTGGAAACATCCTTATAGTTTGCATTTCATTTTGAAAATGGTCCATATTCATTGACTCCATTGAAAATGTCTGTTTGAGTGAAACTCAATTTGCTCTAGAAATGTTCACTTTTAGACTTTTCACTATAGGAAATGATATTTCCACTACAATAATTAATTCATCCAAGGCAATTTTAATAGATTTACTTTTTTACCCTTATATTTCCACTACAATAATTAATTCATCCAATTCATCGGCACATCCCTCTTTCATACAATTCAAATTTGAAATATATATGTACAATTTTTACCCTTATGCTTACTTAATATGTTTAGTTTATATTTTATAGTTTGTTATATTTCATTTTTCATTTTAATATTATTAACACATATAATCATATATTAACTAAAATACGTCAAAAAGCTACGTTTTAATTTTAACAAGTTATACCATTATAATTATTTTGTTGATACCTTTGAAATGAGCCCGATATTGAATATACTTGGATTTTTTTTTATCTCATTATAAATCATGAAATTGTTTGATACGATGAAACTACCTTATATAATTCTTTTTTCGAAGAAGTTATTTCACTCTGAATAATATGGAATGATGTGTTATTCAGAGTGAATATGCCATATGGTGTGATCTCAACGATCCTACGTTTACAATCATATTTGAGTTTCCATTTAAATCTTTGTGTGTGTATATATAATGGGTGGTTAAAATTTGGGTTGCATTGGTTGTAATCTTTTTGCGGGTTGCATAATAAAGGCCCCATATATAATTAAATTAAAAAATATTCAATAAAAGATATCGACGAAAAGATTATAATTGTATAACTTGTTAAAATTAAAATGTTTCATCAAAATAATAAAAATAATACAAAATTTAATCAGAAAAAAATACATGAAAACATTTTATTTTTACTTGATTACATTTTAATTTTACATGAAAAAAATACATGAAAACATTTCAATTCCATGATTTATAGTGAAATAATAAAATCTAAAAATAGTTAATATTGGGCTTATTTTGAAGGTATGGACGAAATAATTATAATGATGTAACTTGTTGAAATTAAAACGTAGTTTTTTAACGTATTTTAGTTAATATACGCTTATATGTGTTAATATTATTGAAATCTAAAATGAAATATAACAACCTAGAAGGTATAAAGAAAACATATTAAATAAGTACAAGGAGAAAAACTGTAAATATATATATTTTAAATTTAATTGTTTGAGAAAGTAGACTGTGAAAAAAAAAAGCAAGGGTAAAAAAGTAAATCTATCAAAATTGCCTTGGATAAATTAATTATTGTAGTGGAAATATCATTTTCCTTTCACCATACCAAAACAAAAATTAGAGTTTACTCTACATTAATATAGAAAAATCACCAAACTAGACATGTTTTTGGCAAAAAGGAAATCAAGAAATAGTTATGTTTTAACAATCACCAAACTAGCCAAGAATTTCACAAATTTGTTTAAAAAATCTACGAAATCACCTCTTTTTATAACGATGGTGGAACATATTCTCGGCCAAAAAGCACAATTTTTGATTTTTTCAGGATAATTAGTAAATGTACAAAATTTTAGTTGTTTCTTGATAATGTTTTGAAAATGACTATTCGATGATTTACTTTTTATTTAAAATGACTAGTTTGATGATTTTTTTCGTTTAATATTCAGTTATGTTAACAAACCTAACATTTTTTATATAAATATATAGGCGGCATCTTATGAATATATGGAAACGGTCTCGGGGTCTAGATCACACATATGCTTCACGTTTAAAAATCAAATGGGTCGACATCTCGATAGTTGTTGAAAAAATATCCGACAATGATCAAACTATTCATGGGATAGGATTGTTGAACTTCAACGACAAGGAACTCTTGGAATGGAAGACACGAATTTTCCCAAATAGCAAAAATCACACCGTCTTGCATCTTGACTCTGCCGATAAAAATGTGACATGGGATTCGTTATATCCAGAGTGGATTGACGAGGAGCAAGAGGAAAAAGTTCCAAAATGCCCAATCCTGCCTCAACTCGACATTCCTAAAGAAACGCTTGAGGTGATTGCGGTCAAGCTTCCATGCAGAGACCAAGAGAATTGGTCTAGAGACGTGGCTCGCCTTCATTTGCAACTTGCAACTGCTAGTCTAGCCGCTTCGGCTAAAGGAAATCGGAAGGTGCACCTGCTCTTCATTTCCAGCTGCACCCCGATCCCGAACCTGTTTCCGTGTAAAGAACTCGTGATTCATCGAGGCAACGCTTGGTTGTACCAACCAAATTTGAAGGTGTTGAGGGAGAAACTACAACTTCCCGTTGGATCTTGTGAGCTTTCACTCCCCTTTAAGCCACAAGGTAAGTTTGACTTTCTAAGAATGGAAAGGTCAAATAGATCCAATTTTGACTTTTGAATCATTTATTTTCTCCCAAAATAAGTATTCATTAAACAAAAAGTAAGTTATTTTTACAATTTTACCTTTAATAATGAGATGGGTATTCCATTGCTGCTTGTGTTATTAAAGGTATAATTGCGATTTATATAATTTAGTGTAGTAATTGCAAACTTTTAAAACTATGTTTTATCCTAAATATTCATTCCTGTATGATTGAAACAATCCTTTGTTTTATCGGTTTGCTTTAAACAGTCGAAGATTACGTCACTAATATCCGACGAGAAGCGTATGTAACAATCCTACATTCGGCCGACGTTTATGTATGTGGGGCGATCACAGCGGCACAAAGCATTCGAATGGTAGGGTCCACTAGGGACCTCGTGATACTTGTTGACGAGACGATTAGCGATTACCACAGGAGTGGACTTGAGCTGGCAGGATGGAAGATTCGGACAATCCAACGAATAAGAAACCCTAAAGCCGAAAATGGCACGTATAACGAATGGAACTATAGCAAGTTTCGCTTATGGCAATTAACGGATTACGAAAAGATCATCTTCATCGATGCCGATATGCTTATCTTTAGAAACATTGATATCCTTTTCCGAATGCCCGAGATTTCCGCCACGGGAAACAACGGGACGCTTTTCAACTCGGGCGTCATGGTGATAGAGCCATCAAATTGCACGTTTCGACTTCTTATGGATAATATCGATAAGATAACATCTTACAATGGTGGCGATCAGGGTTACTTGAATGAAATCTTCACGTGGTGGCATCGAGTTCCAAGACACATGAATTTTTTAAAAGATTTTTGGATTGGTGACGATGAGGAGACCAAGAGGAAAAAGACACGTCTTTTTGGGGCGAATCCACCAATCATCTACGTTCTTCATTACCTCGGGTTGAAGCCGTGGTTGTGCTTCCGAGACTATGATTGTAATTGGAATGTGGACATATTACGAGAGTTTGCAAGTGATGTGGCACATGATAATTGGTGGAAAGTGCACGATGCGATGCCAAGTAAATTGCAACAGTTTTGTCTTTTGTCATCGGAACGTAAAGCCCAACTAGGGTGGGACCGATATCAGGCACGAAAGGCGAATTTCTCAGACGGTCATTGGAAAGTTAAGATCCAAGACCCGAGAAAGAACATATGCATCGACACATTATGCCTACATAAAAGTAACGGGTCTCATAACCAAAGTTTTCGTCATAGATATCGACAACTGCTAGGCTATTTGTGATTACTAAACTCACGACTTCTTGATATGTATGTATGTATATATGTGTGTATCTCACTTTTGATTTCTAAGAGTGTTTTAACTTTTTACTTTTCATTTTGAACATATAACCGTCAATTTTACTCTATGCTTTCACGAGATCATAAAACCTTAGTAATTGATAATTTCTGTTGTGAAAATGTATTTTAGAACATCTCCAACATTCGTTATATTCTTAAAATATTTCTTTCGTACAATGAAAGACTATTTCTCTTTCTTGTTTTCAAAGTAAAATGTAATAAAGTGAAATGAAGCAAAACTCTTACAGAAAGAGTCTAAAACACCGAAATACAAGACAAAAGACAGAAAAGGACTAAGGAAATTGAGTTTTCATAGTGGTGATGTTGGTGTCGATTGACCCAGTTGATAAATAAAAAAAATATTTTTTTAGGACCGAGACATGCCAATTGAAAGACTCTATGGAGACAAAGATGGGTGTCTATCCAATAATGTATATATATTGGACATTTTGAGGCAATTATAGATATTGGGAGGCAATGTGAATTGGTCAATAAAAACTAGCACTAAACCCGTCCGTAGGCCGGGTAAACGATATGAGTTAAATCTGCCAACATCATTTTTTCGGTTTCGTCTTTCGATCATCACTTTAATTGACATATATAAGTTGGATTTTTTATAGATAAAATAAAGAATTATACATATTCAAGCATTAAACAATCTTATTGGTTTAGACTTTAGCATTACCTCTTAAAATATAAAGTGAAATCAAGCTTCAGACTTTAGCACGTCTTGTTGTTATATTAAAAATATGTGGGCTTTTACGCGGATCAATTTCCAAGATCTAACTTGATGGTAACCAAGTGTGAAGCTTATTGATCAACCTTCACCAAAATGTACATGACATCATTTAATATAAGCCCCGATCGTCCTAAACAAAATATAATATAAACTTGACCTTTGAAAACATTTGTATGCATTAAAATCTTACCAAAATGGACATGCCACCGCTTTCTTCACCATAATTTACTCCTGAAGCATACATTCCTTTTTCGAAATCTAATCAAATTAAGGTAACTATTTTTCATACTTCATGTAACAGTCTTCAGATTTCTAAATATTAGAATCATATTAAAACAAAAAATGAAAAAAAACGCACCATTATTTCCATACAATCAAAGTTATGGTCTAATCTCAAATTAAAATATGAATTTGAAAAATTAGATTTACAAAAATCCAAGATGGAGCTTGCAATTACAAAAGCAACAAAAATCATATAACAAAACATAAAACCATGTTTATGTAGATTTAATGTATAAAATCATATGTTAATTAGAGACCCTCAATAAAATTCAGAGAACATCTTCAAATGAGGACATAACTTACTATTGTACTAATAGTACTTTAGCCCATGCCTTCCACTTTCATTTTACAACTACACATATATTTCCTTCTCTTCTACAAACCGATCTACTAATTACATGCAAAGGTTATTTTGCACATGGCTTAACACTTTTACATCCCAAAATATGCGTTGAAAAATAGTCTGGAGATAGTATAAGCATCACCTTTCCAAGAATCTATAAGTGATACTCGAGAAGTTCCTAGTAGGTCAATGCTCCTTGTTCTCTTCCTTGTGTTTTCTCTTTAGTTCCTTATATCTTCTCTAAGTCAATTCACACGATCTTCACGAGTATCAGCCTCCTCTTTTAGTTCAAGGCTCCCCTGTTGGTTTTTTGTTGCTTTCTGTATTTCCTTCTCAAGGGGCCAAGTTAGTTGTGTTTGCTCAAATCTTAAACAGGACACCTGCAACATATTTGAATGGTAAGCTTATGGTTGCTATAACTTTTGTCAAAGAGAAAAATTACTGACACTCGTATACACATTTATATATTAGAAAGAGACAATACAAGTATATAACATATTAGAATTTGGCTATGGCTATGGCTACAAACCTTGTTTTAGTGCATAAGTGGCTATTACGCTTGGTAAAGTTGTGTAGTTTCGAATTGTGTTAATCGCCAGGCTGACTTATTTTGCTAAGTCATACAGGTGTGTTTGCCTTTAGCTTATTCATTAAGCATTTGGGTATAAGCTTATCCATTTAGCCTTGAGTTTACCATCCTCTATTATAGGCAAAACCACAAGTAGAAAATTAGCTGTAAACATTAATGCCAAGTTTTGTTGTGAATTTACAAATTATTTATATTTAAAGGGAGCTAGAAAATCAAATCAAGACATCCAAATATGAAGTAAAAAATTATACATGTGTTAGCTAACACCATAATCAACAATCACCAAGGATCAAAAATCTAATTGGCAGAAGTATAAAAAAAGATTTAATAAAGAACATTAATGCATTGTCATTCTCTTTACCTCATTTGCAGAGTTACAGTCTAGCCGTGAAGCGTCCTCGAAACACGTTAGGAATATTAAACTTCAAAACAACCCAAAGAAAATAGAGGTACATCAGAAACAATCAAACCTACTGCATTCCACCCAAGTAAGCTCATGTAGTTCCATTGAACGCGCCAGATAACAATGTTACATTAAAACCCAATTTACAGACAATGAGTGTTTGTATCCTTTGAATGCCTGAAAATCAACAAAAGCTCATGTTTCAATAATGTGAAAGGTGTCGTTTAAATATCGTTAAAATATTGTAACACATCACATCCGGAGTTACTCCTTTCTCAATCCTTTCATGAGCACCTACAGTTGTTTGAATTGGGTACTACAATAACCGACACAAAATTTCATTAATATTTTCATTATAAAAGAAGGGTCTTCAATCAACTTGTTTGGTATCTCAATTAGTAAATAATCTTAAATTTCAATGGCCACATGGTAAATTACCTACATTGCATACAATGAAGTTTGTGCAATGAACATGAAATTAATGGATCATGAAATTCAACAGCAAGATATCATTATAAGCAACCATTGAAAATTTGATGATAAGCACACTTTTACAACCTTCATGATCATGACCCCTTTTAATGATTTTAGTAATCTATGCAAGTAAAAAATGTGAATGCAAATTACAGAAGAACTTCACCCTAAACTAAGCTTCCCCTTTTTAAATGCTAGTTTATAAACATTAAAGAAAAAGTTAAAATGAACATACTTTGGCTATAGAATTTATTACCTGCAACATATGAATTTGCTACAACATACTTCATCATTTTACCCAAGAACTACAAAATTTAGCAGCGAGAGAACCCATATCAATTGAAGACCTAATTGATAGAATTGACACGACCAGCAACTTTAGCTAACATCATCAAAGAAGGTAGTAAAATATTAACAAAATGGTAAAGTCTCACTAACAGATCCATTGATGGGACCAGAGATTTCATCAACTTTGTCAATCTTAGTTTTGTTTTGAAAGTAAATTGGAGCGTTAAAGTGGCGTATTTTCTCGTTAGGAAGCTTTACCACTGCATCTGTTAATACAAGCATGAACAAATGAAGAAACAGAATCAAGAGATTAAACATGCAATGAACATTGATAATCACAAAGTCCCTATAAATACTAACTATTTGAAAAGCAAGAATGGAAGGCAACCCTAACCTTGTGATTATATGGTCTTGCGTCAGAAGAATCATCACATCAAAAGACTGAATCATCATCTTTGGAAGATGAATCATTGCAACCTGCATTAAGTTACCAATGAAGTTCATAAAAATACCAAGGCAACTCCATAACCAAAAACAAAAGATAGCAGGCAGCTAACCTGGTAGAAAGTGCATCCATCAATCAAGTGTTATGAATTGTAAAGAGAAGCACCTGTAATTTTAAGGGACTGATTACAGCTTCGACTTCTTGGCAAGATTCCTACGGAAGAGATGGTATATAATCAAAAACCCAAGACTGGTGTTTAGCTGTTGAAACTTTCAACAATGAAATATAAAAGTAATTCAATTCAATCCATCCTTAGAACTCAAAAATTGCTATAACAATCAAAACCCAATCAGAATATGAACATTTTGGTCGTTTTTCATGAGAACATAAAAGTAACGACATTGATAACTCAACTTCAGAAAGTAGAATATGACATTGATAACTTAACTTGTCTTGGTGGTTGAGAGAGAAGTTACTCCTTTCTCAAACATTTCGTCGAACACCTTCAGTGCACTGCTCATCTTCCCACTCTTCACCGGCCTATTTATCAAAGTATGGTAACTGACCGTGTGTGGAAACATTCCTGTGTTAGACATCCAATCCTTGATGAAGAATAACAAAAAAAACAATATGTTTTGTCTTAGAAGATGGTATTCCATCATTGAATGTTTTTCCAGATAACGTAGTCTTTTTCCTAAAAGTTTTCTCCCGCCACAGAAACACCAATTAACATATTGATAGAAATCCTTGAGAAAAAACATGAAATTGCATAATTAAAGCTGAGAGATTGTACAAATACACCTTGCGAATTCTACAATTCTTCGAGAATTCAGAGAGAAAGAGAAGGATGAAATGGGTAGCGAAACTCCAGAAGACAGGAATGAACACGGGTTTTTAGCAGAGAACACTGATTTCATCTAGCCGCATCATTGATAATCAGCCTTTATGAGAGAGGTATGGCAGGGGTAGAGAAATTAGGGTGGAGTGGGGAGAGATTTTAGGTTACGATCGTGGGAGACGAGGGGGGTTGGGGACATGATCGGCCGATTAAAGTGGTGGGGGAGTTCCAGAAAATCGATTTCAGGGGAAAGGGAAGGGATGATAACTGAATCTCGTAACTGTAAAATACGTCATTTGAACGGACGAGATTAAATATCGAGATTGATCTAACGGTTCATATTGCTTCCTTATTTTTCTGACTTCTTGGATCAATCTGGACCATTCAAATTCAATTAATTTAAACGGCTGAGATTGAAAGGGCGGTTATCAAATCGACCTGGGTCAATATAATATATAATTGATTTGAACACCATTCAACGGGTTTTGGTCCTGCTCTTCGGAGGTTTAGAAAATATTGAATCTCCCTCTATGCGACCAAATTCTTGTACCATTTTATTTTGATGGAATTTTTTTATTAGGATAACAACACAAACCTATAAGTTAAACACTTCCTCGGTGTATATGTGTCTTCATATTATCTATATATATATATATATAAAGATGAACAGTAACTCACCACATTTCTATGTTTACATTTTAGCCCCCTACAGTTTTAATATTTATTCATTTTATACCTTTTAGTTTTTAATATTTCGTTTTACGTTTTAGTCATATATTGTATATAGCTGAAATATTATAAAAAAAAATACGTTTTAGTTTTAACAAATTACGCCATTATAATCGTATCGTCGATACGTTCGAAATGAGCATAAAATTGAATATTTTTTGATATAATTATTTTTATTATATACTATATATATAGTACGGTTTCATGAAGCTAAAACACTGACATTTGCAGAAATTACATTTTAGCCTTCTAAACTTATAATATTTTATCATTTTATACGTTTTAGTTTTCTATATTTTATTTTACATTTTAGTAATATATCGTATATTGGCTAGAATATGTTAAAAAAAACGTTTTAATTTTAATAAATTACGTCATTATAATTGTATCATCGACACGTTCGAAATGAGCCTAATATTGAATATTTTTTGATATTATTTTATTATATACTATATATAATACGATTATATGAAGCCGAAACACTGTTCATGAATAGCAGCTACCGACATTTGCAGAAATTACATTTTAGCCCCCTAAACTTATATTATTTATTCACTTTATGTCTTTTAGTTTTTTATATTTCATTTTACGTTTTAGTCATATATCGTATATTGGCTTAAATATGTTAAAGTATCGGTAGCTACTGTTTATGAACAATCTTTTCGCTTCCTGGTAATTGTTAGTATTATTCAATGTTCTAAAAGGCGCGCCTTGGCGCCGCCATGGCGCGCCATGGCGCGCCATGGCACCAAGGCGTTACCTTGCCGCCACGTTAACCCCCATGGCGTCGATGTATGGCATCGAGCTCATTGAGGCACGTTATGGCACGCCTTGGCCCGCCATTGCGCGCCATGGCATTAAAAATGTGTAATTTTGATTTTTTTTATTTATGTATCTCGAACTTCGGTTAGAGTTTTTCCATTCGTATAGGTTACAATTTGCCCATTTATATATAGTAGAATTTAGAAATACTTCTGTTTTACCATTTTATACATATAAATAAACACAGACACACATATATACATATATATTATATACAAATTTGTCGCCTTAAGCCACGCCTTAAAAAACGCCATGGCTTCGCCTTTACTCGTAAGGCTTAAGGCGTGGCCTCGCCGCCACGCCACGCCTTACGCCATTTAGAACCTTGGTATTATTAAAATCTCTTTGAATTAAGTTTTTTTTATTTTTTTATTTTTAAATTTTATTTATTTATTTTATTAAACCTTTCGTATGACAACATATGTATAAACTTTATGTTTCATATAGATCCATGTTACTACTTATTATCAAATCACAGTTAATAACTCGACGCGAAGCCGGGCTCTTAATAACTAGTTTTGTTTAAAAGTGAGGTTAAGTAATATTTTTGCAATAGTTATATTGGTCCTCGAACTTCATTTATTATAGGTTTTGTCCATATGGTATGCACTTCAATTGGATTCGGTCCTTTAACCAAAGGACTGTTTACTAGGTCCATTAGACTCAAGAGCTAGTGATTTAATATATCATATATTATATTTTAAATTATATTTATATATACAAACACAGTCACGTAGAGCGCTTTCATTTCAAACATTCTACAACTATATGACTTTCGTTCCCAAACATTTCACGTTCTAGCAACATAACCACACACAAAGCACATATGACACACACTACCATTCACGGTCTTCCCAACCAACCACTACGACCCATCTACGACACACATATTCCCACACACACACACAATCAAACTCCATCTCACCATCCGCCATCAAACCTCCATGAAATCGCCCACCACCCGCCATCAAGCCATTGTTTATCCCCCATCGGTGAACCAAGCCAACCCCTCGATCCCTTTACCTAACTTTGTCCCTTTTGGTCCTTATGGTATCTAAAACCTTAAATTGTTGGTGATAAGTTGCTATCTAGTAGGTAGTGTATGGAGGGAGAAAGAAAAAATAAACTATATATATTAAACTATAAATTATATAATACTAAAATTTAAATATAACATAGTAAACAGAGAATAGAACAAAATATAAAAAGACAAAATATAAAAAGACAAAATATAAATGAATAATTAGTGTTAAAAAAAGAATGGAAATGGCCTCATAGGTAAGTAGGTAACGCATCTATTAGATAATTGTTTGATCCATGGACCAAAATGGGCAAAAAAGTGGATACCACAATTATTGAATTCTAGGGATATTCATGAATTGGATTGAAGGCTGTTGAACAACCTAATTTAATGTTTATGGTTTGAAAAATCTTAATGCAAACCAAAGTGCAACTTAACGCAATCCAACCCAAACCTTACGTGTTGGTTGGTGTAATACGCGTAATTTCCGAAATTCACCAATAGTAAAACTCAAGTATTTAGTAACATGGATTTGAGCTTTTAATTCTCAAGGCTTGAAACTTTTGAGTTGAACTTCTTAGGGCCCGTGTATTTAAAGATGAATAAGAGTTTCATTTCCCCATTTTCTAAAGGAAGCCTCAAGTTGTAGTGTGTGTGTGAGAGTTGGAGAAGCCATTGGAGAGAAGACTAGAATTGAGGAGGAAGCTTGCTTTTGGAAACAACTTGGATCATAAGGAGCATCTCTTGGAGGTATGAAATCTATCCATTTTGTTCTAAGTCTTTATTAATGGAGTTCATCAATTTCTCGGTTGAGATTTGATTTTCTAGACTCTTCAATTGATTTGGTTTTGTTAATTATTGAGTAGAATGTAGATTGGAATCAAGAGTGGAATACATCTTATTTTCTTGTTAATTTTGTTGGGTTTGATGCAATTAATTTGAGATTTGGGTTGTGTATGGGTGGTTTGGTGAGAAACCCTCATTATGGGTGATTATGGATAAAATGCATTTTAGAATTGGTGTTTAATCCATAGGTTTTGTTGGGTTTTGATTTCATAATGATATGGTATGATTTGGGATTTTTGAGTTTGTTTTAGTTGATGTCCAAATCTTGTAAAAATCGTAATAAATTGTTCGTACATCAGTTTGGGGCATGTAATATGTCCCTAGAATCGTAAAAGAGTTGATTCAGACTGTAAGTAGGTCAAAAAAATTGAGTTTAGTAGCACAACTCAATGCTATGACGGGATTTACTATTTAGTTTTCAAAAATTTGTATAAAATTGGTTTTAAATCTGTTTTGGATGATTCTTAGTGGGCTGGCAAAGTTAAAGGGTTATTTAAATATTTCGTTTAGAGTTCTTTAACTTGATTTAGTGGTTACGAATGATTTATCTAGGTAATAAGGAAACTGCGCAAATTGGATGAAGAATAGGCTTAATTTAACCTAACGAAGTGAGTTCCTTTGCACTTTTACTCAAATTATAAAGTGTTTATAAATGTTTTTAATGCACTGAAGATGGTTTAATGCTTTCGTTTGATGTTTGAACTCGAATTCAACGCATGCATGCTTATTGTTATTAGAAATGCTTCAAATGCTTTTATTTCACTCTACCGATATGAAATGCGATACATGATTAAATGTGATTGATTATATGATGAAAGGGAGTGGTTCTACAGAGGTGGATATTAATGCTTTGGGATGGACTTGGTCCCTTAGTTAAATCATATGGGATGGACTTGGTCCCTACATGATCTTTTGAATGTGTCTTGAATCTGTTTCATACACGTGGGTAATTGTTATATGGGGAGTCTACTTGGGCCTCGACATGTTTAGGCCTCTGCGTTCCCTCCCGATCCTTGTCGTTTTGGTGTGTTATTGGGCCCGTACAGGTGGATTTGAATTGCTTGATGATTTCATTGAAATGTAGGGAATTCACTAGACCTTACGTTCTAACCCTCGCTTTTCAAATGTTTTAAAACCATTTTCAGGAAAGGGTTTTTAGTCGACTCTTCAAAAGGGAAAAGAGAAGATTTGAGGTGCGATTCGGATCGGTGAACAGAGACCCGAGTTACTAGTTTAGCTTTTATACTTTTATTAGAACTCTCAGTTGTTAGTTGCACTTTATGTTTACGTTAACATATTTGTCGGATTTACACACTTGACATTGTGGTGACCGTTTTGGTCGAGTTTATATCCTTAATAAGAATTGAATGATTTATTAAAATGTGGGTCGTTACAGTCGGGTTAATACGTTGTTACTAAACTACACACACATATAGAATGATAGATAAATAGATAATTATATCGAACATAGATATGTATGAGTTATATGGGGACATGGAAAAGATTTAAAATATATGTATAGAAAGAGGTTATATGATAGTGTAGTTTTTTTAATATACTTATTAATAGGGTTTAACAATCAAATTAAAGTTAAAAAAATAAAAGCATATTAATTGCGTTTATTAGATTGGGTTGGGTTCACATGATGTCAACCCAATATCAACCCAGTGCATGTGGTTTGATAAATTTCAATCCAATCAAACGACGGATTACTTCTTCAAATTAGGTTATTTTGCTTCAGGTTAGGTTGCTCTGACTTGTTAGGTTTTCAAACGCTCCTAACTAAATCCATAATGAATGACCTAAGTAGCCAATTTCGTATACACCACGATATCATAAGGACCAAATCCGTATTTTACTATTAAACAAAACTATAATAATAAGTTAATAACCATATATGTCTGTGTTCTGTTTAAAAATAGATTGAATTACATTTTTAGTCCCTCGTAATATGTTGTTTTTTGCTATTCGTCCCTCGAAACGTAAAAGTACACTCATGGTCCAAAAATGAGTTTTTTTTAACATATCGGTCCCTCTCTCTAACGACCGTCAAGTAGGCTCCGTTAACCCTATAATGTGCCCCTCACGTGAGGGGCATTTTCGTCTTTTAACCCATTACATAGATGAAAATCGCTACTTCTAACAAACCACAGGGAGAAAAATCGTAATTTACTCTTATATATATAGAGTCTCCTTATTTTACAGAATCTCTCTCTCTATATATATATAGAGACATGTTCAAATTAGAACGATAACTTTTTAAGAAAATGCGATGACGATTCTCAACCACTCATCCGGTCAGTAAATGCGACTTTGATTGGGTCTCCCTCCTTTAATCATCTCCACACTCCATGAATCTCGTCAATCCTCTGTGACCGTAACAAAAAATGTATGGTTGGGAATCATTCTTGTGTTTTCATAAGTTGATATCATTCTCGTATGAATCCGAATACATGTGTGTGTATGTTTAAAAATATGGAGATGGAGATGAAGTCAAATGGAGCATGCTTTGAAGGTCATTTTTCAATTCCTCTAAAAATTACCTTTTCAAATATTGTTCTTTCTCCCAGTTGAATTTTATTCACACCAATTCAAACAACAAAGTTGAATTTTATTCACACCAATTCAAACAAACAACAATATTCAATCAGAAGAAAGATATTATTATTAACAATTTACTTCATCTTTGAAACGCAACTCATCACCATCACCACCATTAAACCCTCATTTCCTCCATTCTTCCTTCAATCCCCTTACCAACAATGGCGCCCAATATATACAACACCAATCCCTCAATTCAATCACACCCACAACAACAACCATTTCTTTCCATTTCCAACCATGAACTTCCACAAGTTCTACTTTCTCATATCGATTTCATTCACATCAGCAGCAACATCAATGGCGATTTACGCAAGACCCGGATGCCAAGACACCTGTTCGGACCTCCGAATCCCATACCCATTTGGAATCGGGTCGGGTTGTTATCTCAACGAATGGTACGCCGTTGATTGCAACTCCTCAGGTCCCTACCTTCCCGCGGTAAACAACCTGCAACTCCTTTCTTTGAATCTTGATAATCAGACTGTGACCGTTAACGTTTTCATGAATTCCGATTGCGAAAACCCAGTTAGGAACAATAGTCAGATTCTTAGTGTCCATTTGGGTGGGAGTCCGTTTCTGTTTTCACGACAAGTGAATAAGTTCACGGTGGATGGGTGTGGGAATGCGTTTATCTCGGAGCAGGGGTTTGTGCTCACCGGGTGTTCGACGATATGCCGCAATGAAAGTTCTAACTCTGGAAACAGGTGTTATGGGATTAACTGCTGCCAGACCTCGATTCCGTACTATCTTCAGTCGTATAGCGTCAACGTTTCCGGGTTGGAAAGGGGAGGTGGCGATTCGGTTTGTGGGTCTGCGTTTCTTGTGGACGAGAGGATGTATTCGGGTGGTGGGGTTTCGGCGATTGGGAACAACTCGGTTGTTCCGATCACGCTTCGGTGGACGTTAGGATTGCAGGATGTTAGCGAAAGCGGTTGTTCTTCGGAAAGAATGGAGCTTGATCTCGGAAATGGTACTACTGTGGATTCCTACCAATGTCGTTGTTCCGAAGTTGAAGAAGGAAGCCCGTATCTGGTTAATGGATGCCAACGTATGTGTGCGAGATCTATTTCGCTACAAAAAAGTCTTTTTTTTTTTTTTTTTCTTTTTTTTTTCTCGTGTTTGTGTTATTGGGGTGATTTCTTTATTGTTGTGTGATTTGTGTGTTTCAGTTGTTGAAGCATGTGCGAATTGTACGAATGGCATATGTGGGCGTGTTGGTGGGAACGTAACTTGCGTTGTTGATCCTTTCGGGCAAGGTAGAGGCAAATCATCGGCGATTGGAGTTATTTTAGGTAAAAAGTTCAAAGCTTTTTCGGTACTTCTTTAAATGGTTGAGATGCATAGTTTTTTAACTGTAGTAGATTCTTTTGAAATTTCATTGTGTTGAACATGTAGGAGTAGTAATTAAACCCAATGAACTTATTGGATTCACAACTTATTCGATGAGCGATGCATGACTATTTGGTACTTGGTAGTGGCTTAATGATATTAACTGCATGTTGATCTTTGTTTTTCTTCCAAATTGTTTTTCCATTAAGTCCTGTATGGATATTGGATAAAACTGTTTGTGTGGATTTGTCTCTTTATATTGGGAACGTTTTTCATAGACGGAAGGAGCATGTTTTTTAATTGGGAGAGACACGATTAAAAAAAACTTGGCTTTTTGCATAAGGCTCCCCCTAAAAGCTTACTGAATAAGTCCCTTCCATATCATTAGGCCACCGAATAAGCTGTGACTCCCATTAAACTCATTAAGCTGCTAACAAACAAACTCTTAATCTTAAACTTCGTCTCTTATCTTTGATCTCAGATTCTTTGAATATTTTGGAATCAAAAACCAACCTTTCGCATTTTTCCCCTTTTGCATAGGTGTTAGCATAAGCGCGGGGGTACTAATTCTCGCAGCGGCAATCTTTTCGCTTTACAAAGTAATCCTGAAAACGAAAGATAAGAGACGAAAAGCAAGGTTTTTTAAACGAAACGGCGGTCTACTCTTAAAGCAACAAGAATCAGCCGACGAAAATATGGTCGATAAAACGACACTCTTCACCGCCAAGGAGTTGGAGAAGGCGACCGACCACTTCAACGAAAACCGGGTTCTCGGCCGTGGAGGCCAAGGTACGGTCTACAAAGGCATGTTGACCGACGGAAGAATCGTGGCCGTTAAAAGATCGAAGATCGTCGACGAAAGCCAGCTGGAGCAATTCATCAACGAAGTCGTCATCCTTTCGCAGGTCAACCATCGGAATGTGGTCAAACTGCTCGGGTGCTGTCTTGAAACCGACGTCCTGCTCCTGGTCTCAGAGTTTGTCTCCAACGGGACGTTGTTCGAGCACATCCACGACGAAAGCGACGAGTTCCCACTCACGTTGAACGCGCGTTTACGGATCGCAACCGAGGTGGCCGGGGCCCTCGCGTACCTCCATTCCGCAACTTCGATCCCGATATACCACCGGGACGTCAAGTCGACCAACGTTCTCGTGGACGATAAATTCCGAGCGAAGGTTTCGGATTTCGGGACCTCGAGATTCGTGTCAATCGACCAAACCCATTTGACCACGTTGGTCAAAGGGACGTTTGGGTATCTGGATCCGGAGTATTTCCAGTCCAGCCAGTTTACTGAAAAGAGCGATGTTTATAGTTTTGGGGTTGTGTTGGTTGAGCTTTTGACGGGAGAAAGGCCGATATCACTAACGAGATTCGGTGAGCATAGAAGTTTGGCTACGCATTTTATGGCGGCCATGGAAGAAGGGCGGGTGATGTCAGTTATGGACGGAAGGATCGTGAACGAGGGTTTTCGGGGTGAGCTTATGGCGATGGCGAACATAGCCATGAAATGTCTGAATTTGAACGGAAAGAACAGGCCGACGATGAAAGAAGTGGCTTCGGAGTTGGAAAGCATCAGGGCGGCCCATGTACCTTCCACGATTCAAACCGATTTCAGAAGATCGAAGTTCGAAGAAAAGGAAGAAGAAGAAGAAGAATTCATCACATTATCATATGATTAATTATGACAAGTTAAAGGAAAAAGAAGAAGAATTGATCATATTATCATATGATTAATTATGATAAATTAACGTTGATTTGGTTTAAAATTTTGTGGGAAATTTTTGGTCGGTTTGAGTTATCATTTTTTGGTTTATAGTTCGTATTTTGTGTGATGATTTTTTTGTTTTTTCTCAACCAATGTAACAAATCATATAGATTTTTCTATCTTGTATGCATTTTAGCAGGTTACTGGTAACATTTAGTACGGTGGATGTTTAAGTTAAAGATTTAATTCTTTTTTTAAGATTAGTTTTGTTATATTTTTTAGTAAAGTACAAATTTAGTCCTTAAATCATTTGGTTCACATAATGGAATTTATGATATTGAACTCCATTGAAGAAACTGAAATGGAATTTGACCATGCATTTGGTTAATACTTAATAGAAATTCAATTTCTTCATTTAAGCCGAGGAATTCAATGAGCTCCTTAAATTGTGGAATTCAAAGAATTATATCAAAGTTCATTCCACAAATCAAACTCACTAGGAGCATCTCCAAAAGAAATGCTATTTTTTTCTTCTTATTATTATAGAGTATGAGAAGTCAAAATACTAAAAAAAAATTATAACCATCTTCGACAGTTACTCTACTTTTTTGAAGGGTGTTCTAGGCTATTTCCAGACTAATCCTTGCAAATTATAATTGTAAGACATCAACCCCTGATAATTCATTTACCACAATTGTTGTGCACGTCTGGAATAGAAGATGAGATATTTCACCATATCCCCAGAGCCTTAACCACAAGCCACAACCCTTGTGGTTAACAATTACTCTATTTAACAATCGTAACATTAACCAAATTAATAAAAGGTTCAATATATTTAATAAAATATTATTTCTTTCTCTTACACATTTAACTTCAATGTTTTCTACCAGTGGAAAATGAATAAACTATTAATGCTCTCTTTTCTATAAAGTTTTAGAGATTTCTCTAAAGGGACGTATGTGTAACGCCACTTTTCAAAAATATATAAAACTATAAACCAATAAATAAATTTAATAAGTCATTACGTTCAAAATCATCCAACGGAAGTTTTAAAACAATCTAACACTATTAAAAATCTCTTTTAAGAATCGGGCTTTCCACAAGTCAAGTCGAGCTTCTAAGAAGTGAAACGCTTAGTGAGCACATAGCACACATATCTTACATCATACAACATATATCTGCAAATTAGGGGTGAGCAAAACCCGCCCTACACGAACTACCCGCCTGAAAACGGAATCGTAAATTAGGCCAAAAACCGAAAACCGCCAACCCGAAAACCGCCCTACCCGAACCCGAGCTACCCGAATAAAGTTTGGGTTCAGGTTGGGTTGCTATTTTTAAACCCGAACCCGCCCGAAACCCGAACTCATAAAAAAACCTTATATTTTATTATATATATATATAAAATAATCTATAAGAGGGAGGTTCAAATGTAAACTCTATATTTCGTGTAAACTATGTAAACCAATCCACACCATTTATTTTCAAAAACGTTTCCATATTTCACATTTTCATATTTCCACAATCATTGACTTACCATATATTTCACATTTCCATATTTTCTATGAATCCATATCCTCCTTTGATTTTTTTGATCAAGGGCCATGATGGGTTTACATAGTTTACACGAAATATAGAGTTTACATTTGAACCTCCCTCTAATCTATAATATTCTATACTTATCTAACACTAATAGTAAAAAATAAGGAGCGGTTACATGTTATGAATTGTTTAAAAAATAAGGAGTTGTTATGAATTGTTTAAAAGATAAGGGGCTATTATGAATTTTTAAAAAAGTAAGGGGCTATTATGAATTGTTTTATAGACTAAACAATAAAGTCCGTAGATTGGAATGGAAATTAAGAAGCTGAAAAATTGGTTAAAAATTTGGTTAGGCTGAATCTTTTAAATTTAATTTGAAATGGACTGAAATGGGTTTTTTATCATAAATTCGGTCTGGCCTAACCCGAACCTCCCAACCCGAACTCATCGGTTACCCGAAATTTTCAATCGGAGTACAGTTTGGCAAAATTCCCCCGACAAGTTCGGTTACCCGAATTTAAAAACCCAAACCCGCCCGATGCACACCCCTACTACAAATAATTGTTCCTCCATCTCAACGAGATAGGAACTGGTCCCCTCGACTCATAAAGGGCACGAGGTTGTCCCTCCTCTACTCATTAAGGGCATTCGGTTGTCCCTTGCACATGACAACTGTTAACTACACACATACATACAATGTAAAAATACATGTATAACTCACCTAATCTGCATTAGTCACTGGTCACTGACTGAAATCACAAACACGATCTCTCACTTTATTCTCTAACCGAACTCCTAATTCATAAACATGAGGGTATTAACCTCCAAATTATGCTAAAAATACTCTAGAACAACCCTAGATTAGCATCCTAAACCCTAGCTACGCTAACGACAAACAAAATATCACCGGGCGGCAGACATGGGTTGGCGCGACTTCTGGCATGAGGCATTTGAGGTGGAACGAAACATGCCTTTTAAGGGTGTGAACACGTCTCTTAGCATGAAGCCTTTGGGGTGGAACTCCTTCCCTTCCAGAAACAAAATCGTGTGCTAGACATTGGTTAAATCCAGGGGAAAAACCGATAGTATTGTGCTGTGGGTTCCAAGGCATTACAGAATCTCTCGTGTCCACGATGATATTGGATTTGCCTAAGGTGTTACAAACAACCCCCCTTAGGGACCCATTGTTGCCCCACATCCCGAACGACACAGGAGCAACTTTGATACCACTTGTAACACCCCACCTACCTACCACGACATACTATTGTCTGCTTTGCCCTACTGGCTCACGACTTTGTTTTTGGCAACCTGGTCACGAGAACTTCCCAGGAGGCCACTCTTCCCTTATGTGTTTCAAGAATTCCTTCTAAGTGGTTTAGAATCCACCCTCAATTCAAATTAATCCAAAAAAATCCTCACCCTTGATGCCGTAGAACAGCTTCTTTTCTAGAGAGAGATTCAAATTAACCCAATCAATAAACTCCCCCTTTCCGTCATTGATCGCCTACAATGGGATCTGGGTTTGCCTCATGATTACACCCAAAGTATCATCCCTCAGTTGCCTAACTATTTTTAGGTCACCAATAAAGTAAACAAATTTGAATTGGTGTGTTGGATGGAGTGATGAGTTAGCACTAGTACCTATGATGGAAAGAAAGTCAATGAGTTCGTTTCCTTTGCAACATTCTCGTGGCTTCAATGTGCATAAGAAGTTTAAGAAATGGGTTGATGGTTGGCAGAAGATGCCATGCATTTCCCCTTTTAAAAATTCATCGAGATTTGCAGGCAAAGGGTGATGAATCTGATAAATGATAAAAGGACTGTTGGTATATTTGCGTTTTTTTTAATTTCGATGGGTTTGATTTGATTTCTCCATCCATGTTGTAATATTGGTTTAAATGTAGTTTTTAAATGTTGATTGATATTTGGATTTTAATAGGTTGATTTATGGTTTTAAATTTAGGGTTCTTAATTTATGATTAGGAGTTTTTTCATATCAACATTTAAAAAAATAAAAAAGGTTTAGATGATACAAGGGTAATATAACAATTTTATAAATAATTGAATTTGATGATAATGATTATGGATATATTTAAATGATTTAATAAGCATTAAAATAAAGATTTGGACATACAAGAGATTTTTAACGGTTTGAAAGGATATAGAGATAATTTAAAAGTTTGGAAGGATATATAAGTAATTTAGAAGTTTTAGAAGGACTTTTCCTAGATATATATTAATTAATTAAAAGTTAAATATATCAAGATGTTTATTATTATTAAATATAAAATTATGTTTTTAGCATTTTTGGTGTGTTTTTTTTGAGTGGTTGGATTGTAGATGTTCAAGTTTCATGTTTTGATTTGGTAGCTTCACACGATGCTTTCTTCCCTCACAATATTTAGATGGTGCTTTTTAGATGGTGCTTTCTTCCCTTAAAGTCTCACCTCCAAGAGTTGTATAACTTTGAACAAAAGCCCGATTTGACAACTTGGATACATATAGCTTCATCCTCCCAGAGGTTTCGATTTTACTGTTTATTCAAAACCCAAGAGATTCTTTCAGAGGGTTGGAGTTATAACAGATATGTTATAACCACTTATAGTTCCTTTGTAATTGAGTGATTATTGCTACTATAAATAGACTCTTAGGGTTGTAATAAGATTCATTCAAGAAATAAATTAAATAATCACTAAATTCTCTTGAACCTACTAAACCTTTCACGTGTATCAATATCACTAACTTTATTGAACTCACACCAACAAACTACCTCTCTAGGAAATTACAAATTGAGGTTATCTTGAGCGGCGATGATCTCTAAACGTTCATTGATGGCACAAAGTCTTCCCCACCAAAAAATCTTTTTTTTTTTGAAGATTCACCTGGACTTTGGCCAGACTACATCTTGACAATTTTACCAAGAGCTAGACATGCTCTCCTGGGATTAATACTCAGTAGCCACCAATTGCGCACATAGCTTCGAACTAGGGTGGGAGCTATCATCTTTTAGGAACTTACCACTACGCCACACCTTGGTGGTTCCCCACCAAAAAATCTTCTTGTCAACAACATTGACACTCCTAACCCAACGTACCAAACATGGGTTCGGCAAGACAAACTACTCTTCGGTGCCCTCATTGGTACATTCTCTCCCTCTCTTATTCCTCCTATCTTACCATGCACTAAAGAAATGTCGAACATCCTTGCCTAAACCTACACAAACCCTAGTTGTGGTTGTTGGGGTTTGTTCGGATAAACAAATAACGGAGCGGATAAAACCAACCCGAACAGAGATCCATCCGTAATTTAATCAAACACAATTATCAAGGGGGTTTTTCGCGTTTACCTTTAACGATACCAAAAATCCTCTGGAGGCTAGTGAGGGATACACCACTACTGTACCACCGTGAGACTGGCTACTAGACTGCCTTTGGATAGATCGGAAAATTCCAGCGAGTATGTGTGTGTGTGTCTATACGGCCGGCGGCCAAGGAGAGAGAGAGAGATTTGGAATTTCTTGGTGAGAAAGTAACAATGAAATCAGATGATTATCTTACTGCCTTAACCCTATATTTATAAAGAATAAATATGGCAGTGTTATAAGGAATCCCAATCCAAAAATAACTCTCAATAATTATCTTTAATTAATTAAACTTATTAATTAAGTAATTATCTTTAACTGATAAATAATAAATAAACAATTTATTATTTATTCTTTTCTCTCTTTTAAATAATTAAACTTAATTAATTATTTCCACACAATAAATCCAATAGGTCTCGGGTTGGGTGTGTAGCAGTGTGATCCACTAGTGTCTTATAACATTGGATATGATAACCCTAATTACTGTCTTGCACATAATCCCTTCAGACTCCCACTTGTGCCAGACAAGTAACTTAACTGTCACCATTAGCCTAAGGAGGTCCCTAGCCAGACACTTAGGTTAACCAGGTTATAAGATCTCTTATAGCCAAAGATACGATTCATATTTGAATTGTACACAGGTTCATTTCTTTTACATACGATATTTCTAAAATGAGTTTTAGACATGGAGCTGAGATTGTTCAATCATAAACTCAAGTATTTCCTGACATTGATCTCGATTGCCTGCAATTACAGAACTTCCCAAATAACCAATGTTATTCTATCCGAGCGTGGCCACGCATTTCCGCCAATCTTAATCGCCAGGAGGCCCGGAAATATCTCTCCCATAAAGGAGGTGTAAATCCCATATTGACTACCCGCATCTGCAACCATGGCTTCCGCTGCATCTAGTCATACCCCTTATGGCCACCCAGTTACGGTGCAGCGTTAGAGCATGCTAAGAGTACAATAGTCCTCATGCTTACATACCAGATATCTCAGGTCTAAAGACAACCTATCATCAAGTTAATACTTATGACATAGGCTCCATGAAGTAGACTTGAAACTGGTCACCTCCAATACTTATTCACTCTGATAAGTACTTATGAACGTTTAATCATATCAACTATATATAAAACATTCATAATAGCGTTATAACCCTACTGAGGTTCCCACCTCAATAAGTAGCTATGGAATTTAGATTTTTACAAACTTGAGAAAAATCATGGATTACCTTAAATATGCAAAAAGTAATTTCTGAAACATTTCATAAATAATATCTCTTTATTTCAAACACACTGTGAAATAAACTCTTATAATGTTTCAAAATATTACATTAATAATCGATAACATAAACTAACTACTAGTATCCAAGTACTGCATTCCTGTGGAACTAGCATGCCCTTCATGCTTTGCTCTAGCTAGCGGCTTTGTTAGCGGATCTGCAACGTTCTCATCCGTCGGAATTTTGCATATTCTCACAGCTCCTCTTCCAATGATATCTCGGATGAGGTGATACTTCCTGAGTACATGTCTCGACTTGTGATGTTCTCTGGGCTCCTTCGCTTGTGCTACTGCTCCAGAGTTATAACAGTAGATATCTATGGGTCTAGAGATACTGGCTACAACTCTTAGATCCGAGATAAAATTCCTGAGCCAGACTGCTTCCTTTGCTGCATCTAATGCTGCAATGTACTATGCCTTTGTAGTGGAATCTGCTATGGTGTCTTGCTTCAACCTCTTCCACGAGATCGCGCCTCCATTTAGGGTAAATACATATCCTGACTGTGATTTAAAATCATCTCTGTCGGTCTGAAAACTAGCATTAGAATAGCCCGTGACACTAATCTCATCCTCAGATCCTCCAAAGACCAAGAACATTTCTTTAGTCCGTCTCATGTACTTGAGAATGTTCTTGACAGCCACCCATGGGCTTCACCTGGGTTCTGCTGGTATCTGCTCGTAACACTTATCGAGTAAGCAACATCAGGCCTTGTACATAACATGGCATACATAATCGATCCAATTGCAGAAGCATATGGAACCGATTTCATTTTGTCTTGATCTTCACTAGAAACAGGACATTGTGCTTTACTTAGCACTATGCCATGCTACATTGGGATAAATCCTTTCTTGGATTCATCCATCCTGAATCGTTTCAGAATTTTGTCAATGTATGTACTTTGACTAAGCCCGATAAGCCGTCTAGATCTATTCCTATAGATCTTTATGAAAGGATTATGTGCAAGACAGTAATTAGGGTTATCATGTCCAATGTTATAAGGCACTAGTGGGTCACACTGCTACACACCCAACCTGAGACCTATTGGATTTATTGTGTGGAAATAATTAATTAAGTTTAATTATTTAAAAGAGAGAAAAGAATAAATAATAAATTGTTTATTTATTATTTATCAGTTAAAATTAATTACTTAAATAATAATTATAATTAATTAAGATAATTATTGAGAGTTATTTAAGGATTGAGATTCTATTAACACTACCATATTTACCTATTTAAATATAGGGTTAAGGTAATTGAATAATCATCTGATTTCATTATTTACTTTCTCACCAAGAAATTCCAAACCTCTCTCTCTCCGTCTCTCTTTTGGCCGCCGGCCATACACACTCACACACACGCTCGCCGGAGTTTTTCCGATCAGTCCAAGGCGGTCTAGCAGCCATTGATGCGGTAATTACCTGATCGTGAGTAATATAGTGTAGGAAAGTCCAGGTATCGTATCTACCACTGGGAACGGTCAAGTTATCGTAGATTGTTAATCTAGATTAGTTTAATTAACCTAAAAGCTTTTTTTTGCGGGGGGGGGGGGGGGGGGGGGGGTCTTATGAAAATGGTTTTAATAAATAAAAAGACAACTAAATTAACTAAGAACTACGAAAGCAATTAAAAGATGGATTAAAACTATATGAAGGAAAACAGTAGTACTTATCATGGTATAGTGAATCCCCAAGTGGATGATTTAAATAGGCCAAAGGTTTGGTTGTTTCGGTTATTGTAGGAATTTAAGTCTGAGACACCCTAACATGTGACTATTATGGCTATCAACTAGGTCTTGGTCCTCCTAGTCCCAATACATAGACTGTTTGTCAGACAATCTAGTACCGGTCACCCAATCCTATCTCTATTGCATGGTTTTCTACTACCTGGTCGCTCTCGGTCCGAGTAAACACCTAACACAACTCTCCGGAATGAGGGTAGGTCAAGAAAGGTTGATTATCCTATCGGAGTCTATCTATCTTGGTCAAACAGATACACCCAACCAACGAGTTCAAATAACCAAACAATACGAATCAGATCGGAACCATAACACACATTCAATTAACCAAAAACAAACCAATAAACATTAAATCATAAAATCATCATCCACAATGGTTCATCGACCACAACAGTACCACTATAAAAGACTACTCACTAGACATAATAAAAACAGAAAACATGATAATAGACACAGACATGATACCGACAGTACAACGACGGATGATCAAAGATCGAACCCCGCAGCGTTTCGGCACCACTCAGACTTCACTCTTTTTTCTGTTGTTTCTATCGTCTATCTCTTCTTTCTGAACTGAAGGAAGAGGCTGGTATTTAAAAGGAGCGTCCAGAGCCCACTTCGCGTTCGCCAGACGGCTGCTTCGCGGCGCGAGACACTTAGGTCAAACCTTGGATTTCATCTTTGTCGAACTTGGCGGCGCTAAACTTGAAATCTCGCGATCGCCAAAAGGCTACTGGATTGAGATTGTGCATTTTTCACGTTTTCTCGCCCTTTTTCGTACTTTTCCGTTCCACGGCCTCCAAAACCTTCAAAAACAATAATAAGCTCAAATGGTGAGTGAAATGATCAGAAACGGGTGAGAAAAGGGGTAAAGTCATACAAATAAGCTCAATCAAAACATGTATAATTTTGGTGTTATCAAAATCCCCACACTTAAGCTTTGATTGTCCTCAATCAAAAGACTGAAAGATAAGAAAGATAACGCCAAAATTATCAACACCCAAGATCATCCAAGAGAACAAAGAATACTCACACAATCGAACACACAAGCAAGATACATCAAGCAATCGGATACCAAGATCAACCTTTCACCCTCACATAGTATGAACGATCATGTAAAGTGTATCTCTCGGGGGTAAAAGTGTATATGTAAGTGATCACACCAATACTCAACTAATTCCCGCATGCATAAGCTTGTCACCGAATCTAATCTCCACCACTGAGAAGTTGTCAACCGTCAAGAGGACTTTAGGGTTGTAATGTTAGGCTAAGGGTTAAGGGTAGGATAAAGGATATATATATATATATATATATAAGTGACTAAGGGTTGTAGCAAAAACCTGAAAACCAATCAGTTTAAGATCCAAATTAATCATCTGACTTTTGAGATATTTAGAGCTCGGGATTTCTATCGCTATCACTTTTATATCGGCCTAAGCATATTGCTTATTTGTGGCTTCGATATTTATTTTCTTTTTAAGCACATCGACTCTTTTGATTTTTCTTTTAAATGAGTCGTTTTCAATCTTTTTTTTTCTTTTCTTTTCTTTCTTTTCAAGCTCTCTATATTTTTTTTCTTTTCTTTTCTCGAGTAGCAACTATGTTGCTTTTTACTCTTTTTTTTTCTCTTTTTTTTTTTTCACAATCCCTTTCTCTATTTGTCAGATTCATAAAATGGACCAAAAACATGACAAGCATTCAACTTTGAGCTACGACCAAGAGATAGATAAAAAAAATGGGCTAAAGGATAAAGTGTATAGTGGGTAAAGAAATGAAAAGGCTAAGGCTCAAAAGGGTTACAAAGGATGAAGTACCGAAGATGAGTACTTTTCAATCAAAGGCTAGGCAAATCAAATAACCTTATAATGAGGTTATCTGACGAAGGCTAAAAGGGTTAGAAACGAAGGCCTCTATCAGTGCAATGGTGATAAATACTTCTCTAATGTGGTCTCGACAAGCATTCAAATGACAAGTTCTACCTTGGGTCAAAGTCGGTATTCCTCACGAAATAAATAACAATTAAGGCTCAATCTCTCAAAGGAATTGGGTGAGGCACTCATGGTAATCAGTATTCCAAGGCATCCTTTTACTCAACTAATCTTATTCAGTGTTCTCCTATGCAAGCAACTCAGTCCCAAAAATAATCTCAGATTTCGAAAAAAAAAACGGTGTCAAATTTCAAAGCTTTCAAAAATTTGAAAAACGACAATCCACAAGGCAAAAAGTGAACCCATTTAAACAGATAAGTCTACATAACCCCCTCCCCACACTTAAAATTTGCAGTATCCTCAATGCAACAGTTGAAACAATTAAGGAGTAATTGGGAAAAAGAGAAACTTCCCGGGTTATGTGACGAAATCTGTTCTGATCTGAGAGAGTGTATTCCAAAATCGTGCTCGATTCAAGATCATAGGTCGCTGTATCTATTACCAAAAGAAAAATAAAAAGTAAAAACGAACAAACAAAATAAACCAAACTAAAGCAATTAAAAGGTACTTAGAATCCTAAACAAACCAAACAAAAAAAAAAGTTGTTCAACCAAACACAACCAAACCGAACAAAGCAAAATAAAATTGTTTACGACAACCATATCGAATGACGGAGATAAAAGAGAGGGATCAATAAGGGCCATGAGGTTGGTTTTGCCAATCCTCAAAAGTCGGGTAACCAGGCGGTGCGTCCTCGGAGTATGGCCAAAAAGGTGATGGAGCATAAGCGGTATTTGGTTGAATACCGAAATGGGAGGCCATTTGGTTCATCACTCCACTTTGCCAATTGGCTTGGTGAAGAGCCTCCGTGGTGTTGTATTCCACATGTTGATAATGACGGCCATAAGATAACGACATCTCCGAGAGTCGGTTACTCAAGTCTTGGTAACCCGAATACGCCGTCCATTCCGCCGGTTGTTCTCCCGCATTCGCCCCACTCATTCCACCGGTCTCATGCGTGCTTCTCGGTGCTCTCCTTGCTTGACTCCTCGTTCCAACAGCTTGAGGGTTGTGAATCCATGTGTTCCGATCCCCGCTAAGTAGATGATCAACCAATGCCACACCCATGCCACGGAGTTGGTCCATATCAATCAACCCCATCTCACCAAGATCCGTCATCGAGGCAATGGCACCCTCGGTTAAAATACCGAAGTGCTTGGCTAGAAGCGTAACATACTGGCCACCAATCAAACGACTACCCTCTCGATAACCACTCGCCTTAGCGAGTAGTACGACAATAAGGTACGGAGCATTCGGATACTTGTCATCCGTAGAAAGCTGCTCAAGAAGCCAAAGATCGTACACAAAAACTTTTTCCTCACTCGAGGAACGAGCATTCACCGCGTGAATTAGCATACGGTGCAGAAGTCAGTCTGAAGAAGTAAGAAAACCTTTCACCTTGAGATTACCACCATAGTCACCTTCACCCAAAATTGCCCAAGCCAACCGAGGATCGAAACCGTCTGGTCTTATCGCAGTCGCCCACATGTACTCCACAAATCCGGGAGCATCAACCTCATCCTGGGTATATATCCCCAAGGCAACGGCAAATTCCACCAATGAAAGCGATCGCCAAACTCCACCGAGTCGGAACGTCATGCATGACTGATAGAACTCCTCAAGGGCCTTGATTGCGTCGAAACGGAACGTGGCCACAAACTCAATGATAAGCTCGCGGTAGAGGGTCTGAGCGATTGAACTACTCCTAAAAGGAGGTTTTCTTGGCACTTTTGATTTCAAACCTTTTGACAACTGCGAATCATGTTTATTTCGCAAAATGACAAAAGAACCTTTCAACAAAGATAATGAAAGGGCTTCTGACTTGTTAGAAATAGTTCACACAGATGTGTGTGGACCATTTAGTCATGAGGCAAGAGGAGGATACCAGTACTTCATCACATTTACGGACGATTTCAGTAGATATGGTTATGTCTATTTGATGAGACATAAATCTGAAAGCTTTGAGAAATTCAGAGAATATCAGAATGAAGTACCGAATCAACTTGACAGGAAGATCAAGTTTTTACGGTCAGATCGAGGAGGTGAATATCTTAGTCAAGACTTTGGCAATCATCTGATAGAATGTGGGATTGTATCACAACTCACACCTCCGTATACGCCTCAGATGAATGGTGTGTCAGAAAGGAGGAATCGTACATTGCTGGACATGGTACGATCGATGATGTGTCACTCTACACTACCAGTGTCATTCTGGGGACATGCGCTCGAAACAACAACACATATACTGAACAAAGCACCAACAAAGTCGGTGGAAAAGACACCATACGAGTTGTGGAAGGGTAAGAAACCCAAAATGTCTTTCCTGAAAATTTGGGGTTGTGAGGTTTACGTCAAGCGACCTACCTCAGAAAAACTCAAGCCCAAATCTGACAAGTGTTTCTTCGTGGGATATCCCAAAACCACCGTGGGATATTACTTCTACAACCTTGAAGAGAACAAAGTTTTTGTTGCTCGAAATGGAAAATTTCTGGAAGAAAAGTTTCTCAGTTCAGGGAACACCAGAGAGGATGTAGATCTACAGGTAGTAGACGAAGAAAACACTACGCCGATTGTTGAGCCAGAAATTCAACATGAAAATGTTGAACCTCAATCAGAGCCGATTGAGGAAGTGCAAACACAGGACTTTCGCAGATCCAATAGGGTAAGACAAGAACCAGATAGGTATCTTGGGTTTCTAGTCTCTCAGGATGGTGGAGACTTGAATGAACCAACATCCTATGGAGAAGCTGTGTCAGGCAGTGAGTCTGAACAATGGCAAGAAGCCATGAAGGCCGAGATGCAGTCCATGTACGACAACCAAGTATGGGAGTTGACTGATTTACCCCAGCACTGTAGAGCTGTTGGACGTAAATGGGTTTTCAAGAAGAAAACCGACATGGATGGAAATGTACACACTTTCAAGGCAAGACTGATCGCAAAAGGATTCACGCAAACTCATGGTATCGACTATGATGAAACATTTTCGCCAGTAGCCATGTTAAAGTCAATTAGGATTCTGATGGCCATTTCAGCGTACTTTAATTACGAGATCTGGCAAATGGACGTCAAGACAGCCTTTCTGAACGGAAAGTTAACATAAGATGTCTATATGGAACAACCAGAGGGATTTGAAGATCCTAAGAATCCTAATAAAGTGTGTAAACTGCTAAAATCCATTTATGGATTAAAGCAAGCATCTCGAAGCTGGAACTTACATTTTGATGAGCGAATCAAAGAATTTGGTTTCGCAAAAAGTGAGTTCGAGCCGTGTGTTTACACTAAGTTCAGTGGGAGCATAGTAACCTTCTTGGTCTTGTACGTAGATGACATTCTACTCATAGGAAACGATGTACCAACTTTACAGAGTGTAAAGAGTTGGTTAAGTAAATGTTTCTAGATGAAAGACCTTGGAGAAGCCACTTATATACTTGGCATAAAGATCTACAGAAATAGATCTAGGTGGCTTATCGGACTTAGCCAAAGTACGTATATTGACAAAATCCTAAAGAAATTCAGGATGGATGAGTACAAAAAGGGATTCATCCCGATGCAACATGGCATAGTGTTAAGTAAAACACAGTGTCCTGTTTCTAGCCAAGATCAGGACAAGATGAAATCGGTACCATATGCATCAGCAATTGGATCGATTATGTATGCCATGTTATGTACTAGGCCCCATGTTGCTTACTCAGTAAGTGTTACGAGCAGATATCAACAGAATCCAGGAGAACCTCATTGGGTGGCTGTCAAGAACATTCTCAAGTACCTGAGAAGAACGAAAGATATGTTCTTGGTATTTGGAGGTTCTGAGGATGAAATTAGTGTCATCGGCTATTCTGACGCTAGTTTCCAGACCGACAGAGATGATTTCAGATCACAGTCAGGGTACGTCTTTACCCTAAACGGAGGCGCGATCTCGTGGAAGAGCTCGAAACAGGATACAATTGCAGATTCAACTACAGAAGCAGAGTACATTGCAGCATCTGATGCGGCAAAGGAAGTTGTCTGGCTGAGGAATTTTCTATCGGATCTAAGAGTCGTTGCCAGTGTCTCTAGACCGATTGATATATTCTGTGATAACTCGGGAGCCGTGGCGTAAGCAAAGGAACCTAGAGAGCATCACAAGTCAAGACACGTGCTCAGAAAATATCACCTCATCCGAGAGATTATTGGAAGAGGAGATGTAAGGATATGCAAGATTCCGACGGAAGACAATGTCGCAGATCCACTGACAAAGCCGCTAGCAAGGGTGAAGCATGAGGCTCATGCAAATTCCATTGGGATGCAGTACCTGGACACCAGTAGCTAGTTTTAGTTTATTATTACAGTAGTTTAATTTTGAGACATTAGATCATGTAAAGTTTTATTTCACAGTGTGATTGAAATATTTGAGGTTTTAATTCATGATTGTTTCAAAAGTTAAACTGTTTTTGCATATTTAATGTATCTATGATTTATGCAAAGTCTTGCAATAAAATCTAAATTTCCTTAGCCACTTATTGAAATGGGAATTTCAATAGGGAGTTTAACGCTATTATAAATACTTGATGATTTATTCGAAGTAGAGAGTAAAAGCACAAGTGATGTGACCAAGTATTTATAGATACTCATCAGAGTGTTTGAGTATTGGAAGTGACCAGTTTCAAGTCTGCTTCATGGGCCCCAGTCATAAGCATTGACTTGATGATAGGTTGTCCTTAGACCTGAGATATATTGGTTTGGGAACATGAGGACTACTGTACTCTTAGCGCGTTCTAACGCTGCACCGTAACAGGGCGGCCATACGGGACGTGACTAGATGCAGCAGAAGCCGTGGATCCAAATGCAGATAGTCAAGAAGGGATTTGCACCTCTACTAGAGAGATATTTTTGGGCCCCTTGACGATTAAGATTTGCAGAAAACGCATGGCCACGCTCGGATAGAATAACAATTGTTATATAGTAATATCGTTACTGCAAGGCAATCTGAATCAGAGTCAAGAAATACTTGTTTTTGAGAAATGAATCCTCCACTCCATGTCTCAAATTCATTTTAGAAATATCGCGTGCAAAAGGAATGAAACTGTGTACAAATTCAATGTGAATTGTATCTCTGGATATAAGAGATCTTATAACCTGGTTAACCTAAGTGTCTGGCTAGGGACCTCCTTAGGCTAAGGTGACAGTTCAGTTACATGTCTAGCACAAGTGGGAGTCTGTTAGGATTATGTGCGAGACAGTAACAGGGTTACCGTGTCCAATGTTATAAGACACTAGTAGGTCACACCGCTGCACACTAAAATTGAGAACGTTTGGATTATGTGAGAAATAATTAATTGTTTATTAATTATTTAAAGTGAGAAAGAAATAAATAATTAGTTAAATTATTTATTTATTAATTAATCAGTTAGGTTAATTAAAGAAATTATATAATTAATTAGTTAGATTAATTATGGAGATAATTATGAGGAGTTATATATGGAATCAAACACTGCCAGGTTTATCCATATAAATAAAGGCCTAGGGGTAATAAGAAAATTAATCAGAAACTTATTCCTCAAGAAAGCTCTCTCCCCTCTCTCTCCCTTCCCAAAACCGGCGGCCAAACAAAGAGGGTGTAACGGAGTGTTTTTCGGGGTAATCCACGGTGGTCTAGCAACCAGTCTCGTACGGTGTCAGTAGCGGTGTATTCCCTATTAGCGATTCGGAGATTTTTCGCAAAAAGGTAAACACACAAAACCCTCATATTGTATCTGTATTGTTTAGGATTGGATCCTCGATTGGGAATCGGTTTTATTTTCCGCTGCGCGTTTATCGCCTCGGTTCCCAACACTTTCTATAGAGGAGGTTATCGAGAAATTGGAGGAGGCTGTTATGCAAGTCTTGAACCGTGTTCCACGACCTCCACCAACCTCATGCACACAGAAGCTACCATTAAGAAGCATGATGATAGGGGAGAAGAAGGCACCACAGAAGCCTCTTCAGATAGTTACCTGCGCCATTAACTTGTTCTTAGGGGGTAAGTCTTCTAAAGGCCCTTCTCTGGACAATACAAGGACAAAGGAAAGGTCACAAACGAAGACTCCCCAAACCTGAGTGATGACTCTGAGAGTGTATCTTGGTAGGGTTTCAAAAAAATCCGAATCCGATCGACATCCAATACCGAAAACTTCCGATCCGAAAATATCCGAAAATTCGGATATCCGGATTTTCGGAATCCAAAATCGATATCCGATTTTCGGATCGGATCGGATAGTGTTTCGGAAAATTTCGGATATTCGGATATCCTAAATATCCGATTTTCATTAATAATATATTATTTTATTAATAATAGATATATATTAAAAAATTAAAACCCTACTCAAAGTCTCATATGCATTTTATTAATCATAGATATATATTATTTTATATATTATTTTATGTTCTTATGTTACTTTAAACTTTCGTATTATTATTTAAAACACGTAAACTATGTATTTGATGTCGTATTAGCTTGTGGATGATTGGAAACATGTGGACGATTATTATGTACAAGAATGATGTATTTTTTTTAGCTAAAATGACATTTTAATCCAATATTTCGGAATTTCGGAATTTTCGGATTATCCGGTATCCGAATCCGAAATTTCGGATATCCGGATTTTCGGATATCCGGAATTTCGGATTCGGATTCGGATAGTAAATTTCAGTATCCGAAATTTTCGGATATCCGAAATTCGGATATCCGAAAATCCGGATATCCGAAAATGAACACCCCTAATCTTTGGGAGATATCTTGTCTGAAGACGATGATGCTCGAAAGGGGAGAGTTGATATAATCGAAAGAATGAACCGGATTCCTAGGGCAGAGGCTCCTCGCACAGAACCTTTTGCCACTCTAGAAGAAGTTCATTCTTATTTTTACAATAGCATTGACTCAGATCCCTTGTTTGATCTAGAGCTGACCGGAATGCCAAATCAAGATGCTAAGTACAAGTTTGTGCAGAAGACAAAGCCGATGGGTCATGTCTTCACACATCTTGCTATCACAAGTCTTCATAAGTTCAAGCTCTGCACTATGCTTGACAAGTAAATCTACTATTCCAAGTACGAAGTGGTCAGAGAGGATTCAAGAGTGTATAACTTCTCAGTTGCTGATCTCCACAATCTTTGTGCCGATGATCTGCTCTTCTTGTATGGAGTACTGTACAAGAACTTGGAGAAGAATGGTTCCTATATTCTTTCTATCAGAATACTGATTGAAGTAATGCGAGCTCATGTAATATACAACAGCAAGAAAGACTTTGAGATAGCTCTGCGGCTAGACTTAGAAGATCTAAGGCAATCAGCTCCACAGAACCGCCCAGCTTGGATTCTAAGCATGCAAGTCAACACTCTCATCCATCATCCTCTCCATGGCTTCATTTATATGGATGAAGATGGGATTCAGAGGTTCTTCAATACAGATGAAGCACACAAATTAAGAATTCACAAGGCTGTGACAACATAAGTACACAATAGGCATCTAACAGATAAGGAAGTTGAAGGAATCATACAAGGAATTGCAGGACAGTTGCGCTACAGAGAGCTAATCTTCAAAATTCATGTGCTTCTGAAGAGTGACTTCTCGTTCAAGAATAATGACTTCCTGTTTTGCACGTTTTTATTATTATTATTTTATAGTTTATTTTGCATCTTTTTCGTTTCCTTTCGAAAGTGTCTCATGCATTTTTTCTTACCTTTTTATATAGTTTTTCTCTTTTCGATGCTTATTGCTTTCTTGTCGGTATATTCATGTTTTTGGCAAGTATTTTCGTGTTTTTGGCGAATTTTATTTCCATTGTGTAGGTGTGCGTGGATTCGAGAAGAAGCGGAAGGAAAGGTGCAAGCGATGTGCGGAAAAGATGAAGAATGAAGATTGGAAGTTGGAAATTGGGCCTAAAGTATTTTTCTTTTTATGGGCTTTTTGGCCTTTTGGCTTTTTGGCCCAAGTATTTAAACCTTTTTCCCCCCTCATTTTGGGGGAGGAAGCCATTTTTTTATTTTTGCTAGTTTAGGGCTTCCTCTTAGATTAGGTTAGATAGATTTCTTTTTGGGATTTTGGAGCTACAAAACATCCATG
Organism: Centaurea solstitialis; assembly: GCA_030169165.1. Classification (NCBI taxonomy): domain Eukaryota; kingdom Viridiplantae; phylum Streptophyta; class Magnoliopsida; order Asterales; family Asteraceae; genus Centaurea; species Centaurea solstitialis. The sequence goes on along the minus strand of CM058042.1, from coordinate 62,205,454 downwards.
GAAATGGTGGGAGATCATCTTCTTGAGCAATGTTCAATCCATTGAAGAGTAATGTGTATCTTCTTATCCCTTTTATCTTTTATTTTATTTCTTAATTTGTTTTTATATTTTAGATTCTTGAGTTTTAGTAGTTAGCTTTCATTTTATGCAAGTAATTAGTTTATAGATCTTAGTTCTTCCATTAATTTCATGTTTCTTATCTTATTAGATTTAGGGTTTATGTGTTTTTCTTATTTTAGTTGTTTCCTTCATAGTTGGTTATTGTTTATTCATGTTTTAGCTTATAATTTTGTTTTCCCCAATTAGTATTGGGTTGATTTTTAGTAACTTCATGTTTATTAGCAATATGTTAATTTAGTTCTTAGGCTAAGGTGAATTTTGGTGAAGACTTGATTTGTATCAATTGGTTAGTTTTCATGAAAAATGGTTTTCGGTGAAATAGTCGTTTGATTAACCGGCTAACGGAAGTTAGGGGTCGTTATATGATTACCAATCGATAATTGTTGAATTTATTGTTGAGGTCTAAATGGAAATTTGATTTTGACTTGGGTTAACCAATTGATGATTCTCACTATATCATGGAAATAGATGTTTGAGTAATTGGGTATGAATTGTCTTGCTTAATGCTTCTTTTTGGAATTAATCAATATGGAAATAATTGGTTTTCAGTTAAGAAAGGTCTTTGTTGCCTTGGAAGAGGGACAAAAATAACAATTGATTTAGACAACACTCACTTTGAAAGCCTAAACCGATTTTCACCATCTTAGCTAATTAGTGTAGATATTAGTATTTTTGGTTCATTCGTATTATTAGTATTAATTAGGTCATTTGTTTGGTTTTTATTTTAGTTATTAGTCGAGTCTTGTTTGTTTCTTAGTTCCAATTACCTTATAGCTTTGTTTAATTTCTAGTCTTGTTATGTTTAGTGTAGTTAATTAGTTAGGTTTGTTATTTGATTTCCTTAGTTAATACAATTTTTGGAAAAAAATGATTTCGCGCAACTAGTTAACGCCGTGGGTAAATCTATGCTTATTCTATTGCCTCCCTGTGTTCAACCCGTATGCTACGACACCGTACGCTTGCGGTATAAATTTTAAAACTCGAAACACTTCCCTAACTTTGTAATAGAATAGATGCCTTTGTGTTGTAAAGTTTATTATTTATGTTTTTGAATTGTAATTTTTGTAAGGTTGAATCATTTCACCTCTTGTAAGCTTCTGTAATAGCCATTTAAATTTCTTTATCTTAGCATTTTTGTTTCAATACTTAGGGGTAGATTGTTAGCTCTCCAGTTCCAGACCTTAAAAAGTATTGAAAACTGCTAACTACATACTTGACAGAAGCAAGTCTTCACAAAGGCCTTCAGAGGACTTTCAACAGAAGTCTTCAAAAGTTACAAGGAGAGCCGGCAAAGGCTTTGTGAAGCGTTGTTGGAACCCAGATTAATGATATTGATCTCAAACAGAATGAATCGAATCAAAAACCATATAAGAACAGCGGAAGACTTAGATCAATTCAATTCTGATATAAACAGGATGAAGAAGAACACAATGTATCAATTAATTCAGAATGATGAACTTTAGCAATTTACGAATTAAGCAAGATGAATGTAGCTTCAAATGATCTTCAATTGAAATCAAAGATTACATGAACAGTATGAAACTTACAGACTTAAGAAATTTCTTGCGTACAAAGCTTACAAAGTTCACAACTATTTATACTACTCAAAAAGGTAACCTAACTAACTCTCTAGGATCTTGACACGTGGCACAATCCCAGGCTTTGAAAGTAAGTCGGTTGAGTAGGTCACGTGAGTATCATTATCATCTTTTGGGATCCAACAAAAACCAATATCTCCAAGATCTGATCAAAACCAACATATTAAAACCGAAAAGAACAGGAAAAAAAAAACACTAGAACATATCTAATGCCAAAAGTTAAAGAAATTGTAGACCATAAAACAAATAAAATACGAACATGTTTAATGTTTACAAAATCACAAATATAAGTTATTTAATCTCAAAACAATCAAATGTTAACTTGATTAATACTAAACATATATATGTATATGGTTCTTATTTTCAAACCTCATGCAATTAATGTTCACAGAGTGTAATGAAGCATACTCACGTTGGATCTCAAATTCATCTTTGGCCAAACAAAAACACTAATCAATGTTAGCATTACTCTGATACGATCAACACAAAATCACCATCATCAATACGAATTCATCATCATCAATGATGAATTATAACTCTAGATCCTCAGTGATTCTTATATATTGTTTTTTGGAAGGGTGTCCGAGTTTATGGCTGACTAATCCCCGGCAAGCCCCTTTGTAAATGTCCACAGGTTGCGCATGGAGGGATTCAAACTCGGGTTAGATGCTATGAACCCCCAAACCGTATCCACTCCACCACAATATTGATAGACGTGATTCTTATATCTTTATGTACATACACTATCCTAAAATAGGCTATTCTCTTCTAAAATTAGTCTTAAAAATTGTATATAAATACTCTATCATTTGTTAATAGGGTTTACTTCACCGGAGTGTATCCAACTTGTCACGAAAAGTTATTGTATGTATTGAACTTCTATTTTTTCTATTGTATGTATCAAACATATCAAAACTACCGAGTGTATGTATCAAACTTATCAAAACTTACCACGAAAGTGTATCCAACTTGTCAAAAAAGTGTATCCAACTTGTCACAAAAGTGTATCAAAATACATCAAATGGTAGGTTTTTATAAGTTTGATACATACAATGGACAAAATCAAAGTCCAATACATACAATAACTTTTCGTGACATGTTGGATACACTCCGATGAAGTAAACCCTTGTTAATAATAATAATAATAATAATAATAATAACTTCCTCGATCAATTATCCGTAGAACATATAGAAGATTAGATAGATAGAAAGGATTGGAGGAAGTAGGAAGAGTAAGAGAACCCATATGAGAGATTTTTAAACCTGGAGATATTAAATTGGGGCCATGTTTAGCCCCCAAAATTGTCTGGGATTAGTCGGGCTTTGGTCCGGACACCCTTCGAAAAAAAAAGTAAGCTTAAAAGACCAAAATACCCCTATACTTAAAAGATAAAATTTTAAAAGAGTTAGAAATCAAATACTTATAAAGTGTAAACCGGGAGAACCAAATACATAGATATCTTCATTTTGGACCCGAACTACTAAATAGATATCTTCGTTTTGGACCCGAACTATTAAGGCCATCCGTTGTGGGAGGCTCGGGTACTACCCGCGTAGCATAACCCGTCGGGTACCCCTTGCAAACACCGTCGTGGCTACCTTCGGGTAGTTCCACTTCGGCTGCCAGAAACTGATGACTCCCACCCCACCTCCTCTCTCTCTCTTCTTTCTCTCTATCTCTCTCTTCTTTCTCTCTCTTATTTATTTACTTATTTATTTTACTTTTAATTAAATGATAGTGGGTTGATAGTGGATGGATTTGTTAGGTTTTAATCAAATCTATTACCACATTCAAGCAACGGAAGCATATTCAAAAAAACTATGGTAACAACAAATTAATAACCTTTAAGGATGCACATGTTCTTAGAAATTTAACTACAAAAGAATGATCAAGAAAACTTACTTGATAGCGATTGTTGAAGAACTCGACGGAAAAATCAAACCTTTGATCTTGCCTCTTGGATGTCGAGGACCAATAGTATGAATCCCTCTAGTGGCTCACACCTAAGATCACCAAATACTAACAACCAAGAACGCTCAAACCTTTTGGCTTTGGAGAGGGAAGGAAGAGGATGCCAGAGAGAAGAAAGAATGAATGTATTAATGATTTGGGTTTGATCCAAAAGCATCTATTTATAATCTCTTGATTGAGGCTTCCTAATCCTACACAAACTGATAAACCAATTAAAACTATTTTAATATAATTAATCCAATTAATTATATTTTGGATATTATCTAATTAATTATATTTATCCTCAACTGATAAATAAATTAATCACTTTCACCCCCTCTAATTTCTTGATTGTTTATTTGGGTCTTAAGGGCAACCCAAAAGGACTCTGCCATTATTAAAATACTACCAGTAGTTAATATCTTGGACACTATTTCCAACAGTCTCCCACTTGGACAAGTTATTAACTTCGTCTGGTCAATATTTTCAAATAACTAACAGAGAGCAAACCATCCAATGAAGCTGCCGAACTCTGATAAAGATTCGGTCCTAAGATAAGTGATTTAATGTTCCTTTGTTCTACAAGATATCATATGAACCTGAGACATGGATAATAGTCTATCTCATGGATCAAAATTATGTTTCCCGATTTCCGATATGTGTTGAATTCATCAGACTACTCAATTGAACACGTCAATTCCAATCAGGGTTTGGCCAAACACTTAATGTCAACACCAAATCATCGAGGGGCCCATGGATATCGCTTCTCCTGTTTAGGTAGAAGGAACAAATAAACTTTGACTACACAGTTCATTTCTACTCATCATATCATACCTGAACATACCCTGTATAGCTGCCAGTTACGGTCAACGTTGGAGTACACCAAAGCATAACAGAATCATAGAGCAAAACTCTATGTATCTCCGCTTGAAGAACATAAAATATTATCATCTCAAAATTACTCTGACTTAATCCATGAAGTAAACTTTTGAGTGCGGGTTGTTCCAATACTCAAATCACTATTAAGTACTCATGAGTGTTAGTTGCATTCTCTATGCTTCTAACACTCCATGACAGTCTTGAATCACTACTTACTTCCTGGAGTATGACTGACTGTGGAGGTTTAAGTAAATTAATACTTAGGAAGTTGGTTCTAAACATGCAAAACGAAACACTATAATAAATTAAATGTAAATGGACGCAATCCAGCATATATTATAATCTCCATATAATAATCTCCAAGTCAAATACAATTTATTATTGTTTTAATACATCAAACTAACAACTAAAACATTCAAGATATATTGATATTTCTAACACCTATGGCTTCAGTATGATACTCATGTTTAGGTCGAGTTAAGGCTTTCGTGAAAGGATCCGCCGGATTCTCTTCAGTCGGTACTCTACTCACCACGATCTGTTTTTCCTCAACCTTGTGTCGCACAAAATGATACTTCCTTTCTATGTGCTTTGATTTCCCATGGTCTTTAGGTTCTTTAGTCAATGCGACTGCACCTTCGTTGTCACAGAAAATTTCAATGGGTTCACTGATGCTTGGTACGACACCCAGATCACCTATGAAATTCTTCAACCATGCGGCCTCTTTTGCTGCTTCACTAGCTGCAATATATTCTGATTCACATGTGGAATCAGCCACCGTGTCCTGTTTGGAACTTTTCCAAGTTACAGCCCCACCGTTCAACAAGAACACCCACCCTGACTGCGAGCGGGAATCATCCCGATCTGTCTGGAAACTCGCATCAGTATAACCTGTTACTCGTAATTCATCCTTTCCACCATAGACCAAGAACACATCTTTAGTTCTCCGAAGATACTTAAGAATGTTCTTTACAGCCGTCCAATGACTTTCGCCTGGGTTCCCTTGATATCTACTCACCATGCTTAAAGCAAATGAGACATCAGGTCTAGTACATGTCATGGCGTACATGATCGATCCAATAGCAGATGCATATGGAATTCGACTCATTCTGTCCAATTCCTCACTAGTACTGGGACATTGATTTTTACTCAATCGTATGCCATGTTGCATGGGCAAATACCCTTTCTTGGATTCACTCATATTAAATTTCTTCAATATCTTATCCAAGTATGTACTTTGGCTAAGTCCAATTAAACGCTTGGTTCTATCTCGATATATTCTTATCCCTAGTATGTATGCTGCATTTCCCAGATCTTTCATAGCGAAACATTTCCCAAGCCAGATTTTTACATCTTGCAACATTGGAACATTGTTTCCTATGAGTAGTATGTCATCAACATATAAGACTAGGAATACAACATTACTCCCACTAGCTTTAACATATACACAAGACTCATCTTCGCTTCGAGAAAATCCAAACTCTTTGACCTTTTCATGAAAACAAAGATTCCAGCTACGAGACGCTTGTTTAAGTCCATAAATAGACCTTTTAAGCTTACACACTTTATTTGGATACTTGGCATGTACAAAACCTTCAGGTTGTGCCATATACACATCCTCATCAAGTTTCCCATTAAGGAAAGCGGTTTTTACATCCATTTGCCAGATTTCATAGTCATGAAATGCAGCTATGGCAAGCAGTATCCTGATAGACTTAATCTTAGCTACTGGTGAGAAGGTTTCATCATAATCAATCCCTTGAGTTTGAGTGTAACCTTTTGCAACCAGTCTAGCCTTAAATGTGTGCACATTCCCATCCATGTCGGTCTTTTTTTTGAAGATCCATTTATTCCCAACTGTCTTGCGACCTGGTATATGATCAACCAATTCCCAAACATGGTTATCGTACATGGACTGAATCTCGCTCTCCATTGCCTCTTTCCATTTGGTAGCCTCAGGGCCTACCATCGCTTCCTTGTAGTTAGATGGTTCATCTACACTATCAAATGTCTTATCATTGACTAGTGTATCTCCTTCCTTTGTAATATGAAAACCATAATAATACTCAGGAGCTTGATTAACTTTACTAACTCTACTAGTTCTGCGAAGAGGTGGTGGAGTTATGTTAGTTTCCTCAACAGGTGATTCAACCTCATGTTGAGGGCTAGTGTCAACTATAGGTTCATCATTGGTTGTCTCTTGAATTTCTTCAAGATCAATATTACTCCCACTATCCACTTTGGAAATGAGCTCCCTTTCTAGGAAGAATCCCCTTCTTGCCACAAACACTTTGTTTTCAGAGGGTTTATAAAATATATATCCAAAGGATTTGTAGGGATAACCAACGAATAGACATTTCTCTGCCCTTGGTTCCAGCTTGTCGTTAGTTTCGCGCCGAACGAAAACTTCACAACCCCAGACCTTTATATGTGCTAACGAGGGACAAGTCCCAGTCCACATTTCAGAGGGTGTCTTTGCAACCTTCTTAGTTGGAACAAGGTTTAAGATATGAGCTGCAGTTTCTAAGGCATAGCCCCAGAATGACATTGGAAGTGTAGCACGACTCATCATGGATCGAACCATATCAAGTAGCGTTCGATTTCTTCTCTCAGCAACACCATTAAGTTGTGGTGTTCTAGGAGGAGATAATTGTGAAACTATTCCACAATCCCTTAGATAGTCATAGAATTCATGACTCAAGTATTCTCCACCCCTATCGGATCGGAGCATCTTGATTTTCTTGCCCAGTTGGTTTTCTACTTCGTTCTTAAATCCCTTGAACACTTCAAAGGTGTCTGATTTGTTTTTCATCAAATAGATAAATCCATATCTACTGAAATCATCAGTAAAAGTAACAAAGTATCTCTCACCGTGTCTTGTGGCGGATCTGAATGGTCCACATACATCTGTGTGGATTAAGTCCAACAGATCCTTACCCCTTTCCATTTTTCCTTTGAAAGGTGATTTAGTCATCTTGCCAAGTAAGCAAGACTCACATTCTTCATCCGACTTTAAGTCAAATGATTCCAAGATCCCATCCGATTGGAGCTTGGCGATGCGCTTCTTGTTTATGTGGCCAAGACGATGATGCCACAACGATGATTTATCCAATTCACTATTGGAGGAACCAACATTTAGAGTTAAGTTATTATTATCTCTACCAACACAAATCACACTTTCATACACACCATTACAAGGAGTAGCTTTAAAATAAAAACAATCATTTTTATAAACCAAAATGCAACCATTATCATTATCAAATTTATATTTAAAACCATCCTTGTATAATGCATGAAAAGAGATAATGTTTCGAGCCATTTCTGGCGAGTAGCAACAATCTAATAACTTTATTGAAAGACCACTACTAAGCACTAGTTCTAAATCTCCAATCTTGGTAACAGCAGCAGTCATCCTGTTTCCCATGATCAGATTCAGCTCCCCATGCTTTAATGTTCTACTTTCCTTTAGTCCTTGAGAATTGGAGCAAATGTGAGTACCACATCCCGTATCAAGGACCCAAGAGTTAGAAACTGAAGTACTATGGAGTTCAATCATAAAAATACCTGAGGTGCCACACTCCTTAGCTTTGTTCACTTTTAAGACCTCTAGATATTTTGGGCAACTTCTCTTCCAATGGCCCTTTTCTTGACAGTAGAAGCATATGGCCTCTTTAGGGTCACTCGTTGGTAATATGTTAGAAGTTTCAGCTTTTCTCTTAAGGCCTTGGTTGCGAGGAACAACTTTAGCCTTTCCCTTCCCTTTGGGATGAGAAACTTTCTTCTTCTTACAACCACCTTCCCTAATGGCTAGGACGGGAGCAGTTGAGTAAGCACTTTGGGTCTTACCCATATTTGCTTCAGCAGATCTCAACATGTCATGCTTATCATATTTGGCTACTGCCTCAGGGCTTGCTCCATCATCGAGTATAGGAAGGTCCTCATTGAGCAAGTACTCTTTGTCTTCGTACCTCAAGGCAACTCTCAAGGCACGAATCCAATCTAAGTAGTTTGGCCCAGTGAGTTTATCTTTATTTAGGATAGAGAGTAACGTAGGGTTGGATGTTGAGTGGGTAGGAGGAGGAGGAAGATTTTCAGCCATCTGTAGATATAGTTTTAGTTAATTTGATATTTAATCCTTAAAAATAATTACCCTAAGATTATTTAAAAGGCTAGGATCCATATTTCACTTTATGATGCGAAAAGGGATGCCGTAATCACATCACAAAGTTGTTTAGGTAAACAATACTCTTGTTTAATTTCATTCACTATGAAACTCCTAGTTCTTTTGAGATTCATCGACTTATGTCAATGGCATGTTAATCTCGATTATGCTTATCTTCCATTTGTGACTGGGATGCCGAAGATCACAAACTAGATAGTGAATCGACCATGTAAAAACACATGGACCCCTCGGCTCAAGTACGCTTGAGAATCACGAGCGCCATATCATTTTCTACTATAATTTCAAATTAACGTGCCGACTAACCGCACACGCTCCGTTAACAAATTATAAGATCATGTGTGTTATTTACATGGGTAGCATATGACTTTCACATTTCTTAGTGTATCTAAAACGGGATTTTGTTTTATACTTTATAGTTAATACTTTTAACTTGTTACATTGACCTATCAAACCTCTCGGTAATTCCACTAGTCCACACAAGAGGCGGTGAGAACAGTAACGCCAAGGCATTTAAAAAACAATTCTCATTTGGCTACCATTTTATAGGCAACCTTCTTAAACCCCTTAAAGTGTTTATAGTGAGTACGCCCCTCGATTTGACTATCAATGCATAATTTAGTTTTATACATATAATTAAGATCTATTATATATATATATATAGAATTGGATTGAACTTTAAAGCATTTAAAATTGTGATTATCTAATTAACTATGTGATGACACATTTAATAATTAATTAATCGATTCCATAATTAATTCCAATTTAAACATGTGAGGACACATGCTAATAATTAATTTTAGATATATCCAATTTATATTCACTATATAAATAATATCAATATTTATCTTACTATATTATCCAAATTTTAAATTTGGTATTTTAGCAAGTTAGGAAACTAGCCAAAATAATTTTGGGTTTATCTTTTCAACAATTGAAAAAACTCAAAATTTTGAATTATAGCAAGTTAGGAAACTAGCCAAAACAATTGGGGATAAACATTGCATAAATAAACATCTATAATATTGTTAATACCTACTAAAATCAAAATTTATAGATAACATAAACAATAATATTATTAATAGATTTTTTTTTATGCAAAAAAAGTTTCCATAATTAAAAAATTGATATTTATCCTTAAAATCAAAAAGGAAATCGATTTTTTTAATAATACAAAACACCTATCCTTTTGCAAATACAACACTTTTGCAAATCCATTTAAATTCCTTTTGGTAAATACGTTTTCATACAAACACCTTTTGTAATCAATTAAAACTGTTACCAACAATTAATTAGGAATTAATATTGCATAAAACTCATTATTCACTATGAAGAAATCAAAACTTAATAGGCAAGAAAACAATTGCTAATAATATGTAAACTTTTTACGCAAGTTTTAAAAACGTTTCCAAAAACAATTTTTGTCAAAGTTTCCAAAAACTATTTTATCCATCAAAACACAGTTGCTAATAAAAAACAATTTTTTTTATAGCTTGCCTAGATTTCGAAAGCCTCATCAACACAAATAGATTTGCAAATTAAATTGACACATCTTTTGAGTTAAAATTCAAAAACAATGGCTCTGATACCACTGTTAGGTTTTAATCAAATCTATTACCACATTCAAGCAACGGAAGCATATTCAAAAAAACTATGGTAACAACAAATTAATAACCTTTAAGGATGCACATGTTCTTAGAAATTTAACTACAAAAGAATGATCAAGAAAACTTACTTGATAGCGATTGTTGAAGAACTCGACGGAAAAATCAAACCTTTGATCTTGCCTCTTGGATGTCGAGGACCAATAGTATGAATCCCTCTAGTGGCTCACACCTAAGATCACCAAATACTAACAACCAAGAACGCTCAAACCTTTTGGCTTTGGAGAGGGAAGGAAGAGGATGCCAGAGAGAAGAAAGAATGAATGTATTAATGATTTGGGTTTGATCCCAAAGCATCTATTTATAATCTCTTGATTGAGGCTTCCTAATCCTACACAAACTGATAAACCAATTAAAACTATTTTAATATAATTAATCCAATTAATTATATTTTGGATATTATCTAATTAATTATATTTATCCTCAACTGATAAATAAATTAATCACTTTCACCCCCTCTAATTTCTTGATTGTTTATTTGGGTCTTAAGGGCAACCCAAAAGGACTCTGTCATTATTAAAATACTACCAGTAGTTAATATCTTGGACACTATTTCCAATAGGATTGAGTAGTTTTGGGTAATATAGTGGAAAGCTGATGTGGCGCTGATGTGACAATTGAAACCATTGGGTAGTAGTGGGTCGACAGCGGATGGCATAAAGACGTCAAACCTTACCAAATATGTAATTTACTTTAATAATCATAAATTAGTAAAACTCAGAAAAATAAAATAATAATTATTATAATGAATAGTTTTGCATGAAAACGTTGAAATCCGATCGTCATCTTCTTTCTCATCATCTCTTCTTGGTTTCTTCTCTGAGTAATCAATCATGGCGTCATTGAAATACATTTAGGGTTTTCATCTGATTGAAACCATTCCCTAATTAACACAAATCTCTTCATTTCTTCAAATCAATAATCTTCAATCCCTCCACTTTCTTCACTATTCCGCCATCTCCGTTCTTCAATTTCGATACTCTTAATCCACCAATTTCATACACCGTCAAATGCATTTCGATTTCAGATCGCAAAATCGGAATATAATCGAAATTTCTATTTTTCATGCGAGTGTTGATTGATTTCACTTAGAAGAAGAGTGTGATGATATCGAGTTTTAATTTTTGTATTTTGATTCAATTTGATCGAATGATAATAATTAGTTCAAGATGAATTGGGGATCAGTTTGGCTTAATTGCTTTTGAGTTTGCGATTATATCGTTTTCGAGAGTGATTGAGATGGAAGGTAATGAGAATAACCACTCTGCAGGCAAAGGTGGAATGTGGGCTTTGCAGCAGAAGTTTGATCAGCCAATGGATGAAGAAGCTAGCAGGCTTAAGAATATGTCCACAAAAAAGGTATACTTATTGTGAACTTAGGGTTTGAAATTTCTGTGTTTGTGTTAATTTCAATTGATCGTAATTCGTGTATGAGAATTTGTGAATAGGGCGTGTTTGGTAGCAGCTTAATGATCTTAATGGGACTTGTAGCTTATATGATTGTTTAGTAGTGGCTTAATGACACAGAAAGTGGCTCATTCAGTAAGCTTTTAGGGGGGAGCTTTATGCAGAAAGCGGTGTTTTTCAAACATGTTTATCCCAATAAAAAACTCACTCCTTCCATCAATGAAAAATACCTCCCAGGCAAAAACATTTTCAATCCATACGGACACTTTAATCCACACAGACAAACAATGTTATCCATACGGGACTTAATGAAAAACCAACCAATTAAACAGCCCCTTATTGAATAATGCCAAGTTGTTAATAAAATTGCTTGAAACTATTACTTTTTCTTCATACTTTGGCTTTATTTGGCAAACTAGCTCATTAGCTAGTTGTTGGCTTATAAGCTCGTCATGTTTCGTAAAAACTAGCTGATAAGATAGATGAAAAATGTAAAATATCCTAAAAGGAGATGTTTAAAAGTTTATCTGACGAATTATAAAGGGAAGAATCGAAAAAAATGGAGAAAATCCCTCAAGCTCATTGAAAGGATACTTGGAGTAACTTCTAGGATGTGTTTGGCAAACTAGCTGATAAGCTAGCTTATGAATAAATTATGTTTGGCAAAAACTAGCTTATGAGTATGTGAAAAGACCAAAAAGGGTATCTTGGGGTATAATAATTAATTTTAATAAGAGGGTATAATTGGAAAAAGCTACAAAAAGCTCCTGAAACACTACTCCAACTAGTGTTTCAATACGCTAGCTTATGGTCCATCCAAACATGTACTAGCTTATCAACTAGCTTATTTTTGCCAAACACAGCCTTAGACAAGCTAGCTTATAACCTAGTTTATGACCAACCAAATGGGGATTTTTCAGTAGGCTCAAAAAATAAGCTAGTTTATCCTTTGGTTAATACTACTTTCTCTGGTTAAAAATTGTAACCTTTGCTATTTTGGAACGTCCCTTAAAATCACACAAGAAGCTTCAATGTGCGATCAAATCTTTTCCCATGACTTATCGTTACAAAATATTAATAGCACGATTGTGGTCCACATGAGTTCTATAATTTGAAATTATCATAGGCTATTTGATGATTAATCAAAAACATACATGCCTGATTCATGGCTTCAAGTGAGTAGAAATCACTTCAAGATTTTCAATGGATTCCCCCTTAGCAGCAAAGTCGAAACTATTCAAGAAGACGACTGAAGAAATAACAATATCATGACTTTGATGGTGTGATTAATGTAGTTACAGAGCTTATAACCCTTTTCTTAACATTATCTGTTGATACAGAGATGTTCCGCAATGCTGCTTGTGCAACTTGCATTTCAAAGTCTTGGCGTTGTCTATGGAGATTTGGGAACGTCTCCCTTATATGTATTTTACAATACATTCCCTAAAGGAATTGAGGACACCGAGGACGTTGTTGGTGCACTTTCCTTGATCATATACTCTCTTACACTTGTGCCACTCATCAAATATGTTTTCATTGTTTGTCACGCAAATGACAATGGTCAAGGTACACCTATTTCTCCATTTTTTATTATCTGTTTTGTGTGAATGATAATTAACATCTTCTAAGTTTCAATGTCCAACTATTAGTTACAACAACCTATAAAGGAACTATTGATCAATATAACTAACCGATGCTTCATCTTATTATCTTGGATGGACTTAAAAAATATGAAGGAAAGCAACGTATATGTCTAAGGGTTGATGTCAAAGTCAATCAAAAGTGCCCCTTAGGTCGGCAAACTACAACTTTTTATTGGTTTTCCCGTGATACACTTGTTATGATCCCATCTTAAACCTGTCTTTTTGCCTATGCTGATTTCTCTTCGAGTTTCCTTTTGGTGCTTGATGTGGCGACTACTTGAGTAATGAGACTTCTTCTAAAGGGCCTCCCCTTAGCCCTCCTCTTCAAATATATCATTAGTGAAAACAAGATCCTCTTACAGCCTTGCATCATGAACTTATTTCTGCTCAAGCTCCATGTGGCCTCAACGTCAAAAGTTTATTCCTAAAACGAGACGCTGGATAGATTTAAAGAGAACATAAGAATGGAGCACAAAATGCTTCGTAATTTATTAGTGCCTCCAATTATTGATGATACTAATGAGAGAGCCCTCATCTATAGGAGGGTCAAATCCCTTCCGATAAGGCTATGTTTGCAAACTAGCTGATAAGGTACCTGATGACTTATAAGGTAGCTAATGACGTATAAGGTAGTTGATGATAAGGTATCTTATGACTGTAAAATGACAAAAGAAATGCATGTTTAAAAATTGATAATGTAAAAAGTGAAGGGTATATTTGGAATAAAAAATAAAAAGTCTCATAAGTCCCATAAGTCACTAAAACGCTAGTGAGAGTAGCTTTTCAAAAAGCTAGCTTATAAGTTAGCGTATGGTCATCCAAACATGTACCTGAGTTATAAGCTGACTTATAAGCTGACTTATAGCTAGTTTTTTTTAACAAACAATGCCTAAGACTCTAGATCAAGAAACTTATAGGTTCTGCTACATTGCTCTCTAAGTCTACATGACCCAAGACTTATCTAGAATACATGAAGTTCTTATAGTACAATCAAGAACACTAGACTACGTACCCTAGAGTGTTTCAGTGTCTTCTAGGATGTTCTTGACTCTTCCTTGGAGAAGGCATTGCTGGAGATACATCAACACACATAGCGGTTGCATGCATGGTGCCTATGTGGCATATACGGACTTGAAGACCTAAGTTCATGATACTTGTTATTGGAATGGGTGTTCAAGAATGGTAGGACTTAGGAGAACCTGGACATCCTTAGTTCTTCCATCCTCAAGTTTGCATCTTACTCACACATATGATATTGCCAGTCATCCTAATGATATTTTAAGTGCTGAAAGAGAAGAAAAACTAAAAAACATGATGTGGTGTCTTCATGAGCATTGAGTACAACATTTGACACAACTGTGGACATTTTACATAGGGGCATGCTTTAGCCCTGATCTTGTTGGGATTAGTTGGGCCATAGGCTCGGACACCCTTCCAAAAAAAAAAAAACATTGACATACATGGTTTGGCAAACATACACTGCGTTTCTTAACATTAAGGTTTCCTTGTGTAATGCTAAAATCCGGATGTATTTTATGAGCACACCATTATTTTTGAGGTTGGTCGCTAGTATTCTCAAAAGTGTTAAGTGGCCTAGTGATCTTGTGCTTAATCTTGTAAGCAGGGATCAAACATACAGTTAAGATAAAACATAAGCAATTCATTTAAACACATAAATTGTAATGATTATTGACTTTATGCATACATATGAAAACTAAGAACTCCATACTACATTATTTTGGTTGAATGTAGTTCTAAATTGCTATTTAACCTTTGTCCCAATGATTACTTACTTGTAAATGATTGGATAGATCACCTCCTACTTTAAAGGAAGGGGATTGATAAACACAAGTTCAGGATAGAGAATTAACTGTTGCAATATGTTGGAACACTTAATTCAACAGTGAGTTGAGGGTTGATTAAGCCTGCGAGGCTGATTAGGCGGCCCTAACTAATTGAGGGGATTTATGCCTAGGCATGCATTTAAGCAAGTTTAAGCGGGGACCATGTTGGTCTTTGTTTCATTCATGAGATGGTGGCTGCCTGGTTCGGGTACTATCAGGCATGCTCCAGCCTGATGTTATTATAAACCCACTTCGAAGATCACAAATTAACCCCTCACGTTCACAACCAAAATTGAGTTCACATTTGAACCTGACCATATATATATATAATATATATTAATATAAAATATAATGCTTGCTTGATATATATGCTCCAACTTGACTGTTAATATAGACGGTATAGTTTTGTGAATTTATATATATATATATTATAGAGAGAGAGAGAGAGAGGAGAAAGTTCAAATGTGAACTCATCTTTCATTGTGAACGTGAGGACCACTAAAATCACGCCACGTGACAATCTTAATCGGTGCCTAAGCTTTATTCAGTATGAATATCATGCACTCTGACGCGCGCGCATGCAGAGTGAATAAAGCTTAGGCACAATCACTCTGAATCGCGCGCCTAAGCTTTATTCAGACTGAATAAAGTTTTCTTCGGTCTAAATAATACATGAATATTCAGACTTAATATTGCCACGTGGCCGATATTAGTGGTCCTCACGTTCACAATGAAAGATGAGTTCACATTTGAACCTAACCCTAATTATATATATATATTATAATGATGATTAATGTTTCTCTTACAATCTTAACTCTTTCAGCCCATGGCTATCACTATACCCTATTTACGGTTCAGCTAATAGATTAAACACATATTTGAAGAATATCTCTTCGCAATATCAAGTTTGTTAACAACAATGGGCATGGAAGTGTTTAATCAGGCACTCACACATAGTGTGAAGCTTAGTTACCCCTTTGGGTGGATATAAACTCCTTTCTGGTCGTTATTTTTTGTGTAGACAAACTCCCCACACAAGTTTCATTCATTATCCAGGTGGAACCTTTGCTCTTTACTCGTTGTTGTGTCGGCATGCAAAGTCAAAACAATCCCTAATCAACATCGAACAGATGAGAAGTTGACAACTTATAGTCTTACCCCAGTTAATGAGAACTCAGTTGCTGCAATGACCAAGAGATGGTTGGAAGCGCATGCTTTGAATAAGAAGGCACTTCTTGTACTTGTCCTTGTTGGTACTTGCATGGTTATTGGAGATGGAATTCTAACTCCTGCTATTTCAGGTAAGGTTGGCTGATCATTCTTTGATGTTTAGTGCTTATTGATGGATTTCATAATCATACATTTTCTATGCTTGTTACACACATTAAAATTTAGACTTCGGTTGAAGTAAACAGGAACCAAGAATCCCAAAATCATAATTCATAACTGATTACTATATGTCATCAGCTATGTCACAGTGGCCAACTTCCATCCCTTTGTTCCATGTCACTGAATCAGCTTTGAACCATGTAAAAATCTTTTGAATCATGGTTCCATATTTTGGTAGTACCACAAGGAAAAAGAAACTCCTCTGTTCTTAATTAAGTGTTCACATTTCTATTCTAGTTTGTCCTAAAATAAGGGTCCACTTCCAGAATTAAGTGGCTACTTTCGATTCAACCCTTAACTATGAGATGAAGTAAATTCATTACACCCTCCGTTATTGAGGGTAAAATTATCGTTAAGTTAATTAAAATGTGTTATAATTATACATTTCTAAAACTGTGTTTTTTTATAGTTGGTGTTTATTTTGTGAAGGAGGTAGTAGCATATTACTTATCCTCTCCCCTCCAACTGAGGGTGTGCATGCTTGTCTTTATTTTTCAAAAAGTTTTAACTGTGGTTGAAATAAAGTTCTTTCATTTTACTACATCATCATTAAAGAGGTAGGTAAATTAGGACATTGCTTTCATTTTGAGACCTAAAATTTGTGTCTTACAAGTGACCAGTGACATATGGTATAGTTTGTACTACTAAAAATAAAAATAGCGACATTAGGTAAACGTTAGTCACAGTTGACTATTTTTGCAAAGTTGTGTCTTTTTTTATCTTAATTTTTTTAGTTATAATGAAGTCTAATCTTATGGTATTTATTTTGCATATAGATAATACTTGGATATAAAGAATTTCATGATACCTCAACTTGCATAATCAATGCTGGAAACTGGTTATATCATAGTTTTGCACTTTTGCTATTTAGATGCTTTTGATGAAAAAACTTGAATGCACGAATACACAGATTTTATTAGTTGGACATAAAAACTCATGCATGCATGTCCATTTATGTAAACACCATCAGTATCTGTCTTTTGTTTCTTATATGAAAATCATTAATTGACATATATCTTTTACCAGTTCTATCGGCCGCCAGCGGTATCCAGGTAGCCCACCCGGTGATGAGAAATGGTACGTATGTCTTAGTATGAAACCATATATCATCTATAGTTGTGATATGCTTATCACTTGTTCTTTGTTGCAGATCTTATTGTTCTGGTTGCTGTTTGCATACTAGTAGGTTTGTTTTCCCTACAACATTATGGTTCTGATAAAGTTGCATGGTTGTTTGCTCCAATTGTATTGCTTTGGTTTCTCTTAATTGGAGGAATCGGAATTTTCAACATTTTAAAACATGACACAAAGGTGTTGCGGGCCTTTTCTCCCATGTATATATATTGGTATTTTAGAAGGAGACGAAAAGATGCGTGGACTTCACTCGGAGGAATCATGTTGAGTATTACAGGTGATCTCTCTCTCTCTCTCTCTCTCCTCTCTCTCTCTCTCTCTCTCTCTCTCTCTCTCTCTCTCTCTCTCTCTCTTCTCTCTCTCTCTATCCCGGAAAACTACTGTAACAAACACTCACTAACTATACAAAACTAGCAAACAAAATCATTTTGAGATATTAGGGGCCGTTTGGTTTGATGGAATGGTTTTGACGGATTTGGATTTCTTAGAAGGATTTTTGAGTCTTTGGTTGTAGGAGTTGGAATGGAATTTAATTCTGTTCTTTATGAATAATTAATAAAAAAACAAACTATAAATGAATACAAAAATAGTTAAATTATATCTTCAGTAATCGACTGTTATAGAACAAGTGTTTTTAACATATTTTATAACCTTATTTATATATAAATCCTACGAAATCCCGTGAAAACACAAACAACCCAGTGAGATTTCAAAATCCAATGTTTGTGGATTTCAATGAAATCGTGGGATTTCAAATCCAAGAAATCCTTCAAACCCTAGAAATCCTTCAAACCAAACATGGGATTTACATGTAATCTTATCTGATATTTCATGTTAGAATGCATACAACTGATTATTTCTAGTCCCAAAGACCAGGTTGTTGCTGATAAACTTGTAATAACATCAACCACAAGGCTTGTGGCGTAGCGGTAAGACCTGTGGGAGATGTGGATGGTATCCCATTCACCCGAGGTTCGAATCCCTTCGTGCGCATCTTGTGGCAGGCTTAGTCTCAGACGGCCTAATTTAATTTCAGTTCCAAATTGCCAAGGATGTAGTCTAGACGAAGTCTGGATGAACCTTATCCAAAAAAAAGATGTAATAACATCTGGTTGCTGTTGAAAGCAAAAATCTAGATATTTAAAATATAACATAAAATAGTTTTAATTGTTAATTGGTTATTTAGGCAACTAAACTTGTGAACTAGACAGTTTAACTTATTGGGTATAATTTATGCTGGTCACAGGGACAGAGGCATTATTCGCTGATCTTGCCTATTTTCCGCTTTCAGCAATCCAACTTGCATTTACAACTGTTGTGTTCCCTTGCCTTCTTCTAGCCTATTGTGGACAAGCAGCCTACCTCATGAAAAACAAGGAACATGTGTATGACACATTTTACCACTCTATCCCAGGTTTGTTTTCACATATGTAGCACTTTCTAAGGTTTAGAAGCATAAATATTTTGCAGGATTGCCTCCCTATTCAAGGTTAGAAAGTTAATCACTATTATTTCTTGAAACTCACTCTTTTGTTTGAACATTGTATATTTGAGAAACAGATGAACGTATAAACCTTATGTTAGAAAAGAATTATGGTAGAGAATTATGTTAAATCCATTTAAATTGTCTTGTACTTTAGGATTCAATCCACATACTCAGGGTCGGTCCTGGGCACGTGCAGCACGTGTGGCGCACAAGGCATCAAGTTTTCACCTATTAATAGTTTAGGTTTAATAATTTGATAGCTGGCCTTTAATTAAAATTTAGGCTCAAGGTCTAATCGCCTAGCTAAGGTTTGGTAGTATTGTTGGCATATCTTGAAACGTTTTTGATTTGCAATTCGTGAACGGCCAAACCCCAAAATTTTCGGCCGATTTCTATTTTGTTCTTTCATAGTTCTGAATTATTGTTCCGCTTTAGAGTGGAGCGTTCTATTTTCAAACTACAAAGCCTCGTTTTGGTGATGTGTGTTATATATTATAATTTGGAGTTTCGGTTTTTATGTCCCACTTTGTATTTTCTTTATTATTATCAATAAAAATCGACGTGGGGATAGGTCGTCTAACTTGGCTAGGTCCCAAACCTTTTTAAAAATCCTATGTTTTGTTTTCGTTGCTTAAAAAGGCATAGGGGCATTTTTTTAACATTTTCCACAAGGCATCAAAATCCTTAAGACCGGACCTGCTTATATATCCTAGTGACAATCAATAAACTCTTTTTTGGCAATATTTATGTTTTCAATTTTCTGATTACGTGTGTAGTGTTTAGATGTTGTGATTTTGTTGGATAATGAATGCAAAAGTGTATCGCAGATGGCATGCCTTAAGAAGCTACGAAAGAACAACTAATTAAAATATTCGATTATAATTCATATTTATGTTATGATGAATGTTTGTCACAAACTAAAGATCTAGATAGAACCCCACAAAAATGATAACAAAGATGGTTGACATAATAGTTGATGTGGTATCCCAACTAATTATGGGTGAAATAAGTTATGTTATTGTAAATGATTTTGAAATATTGAACTAACATAAACTGTTAATCTTGCAGAAGGTGTATACTGGCCAATGTTTGTTATCGCAACATTAGCTGCCATTGTCGCAAGTCAGGCTTCTATATCTGCTACGTTTTCGATAATTGATCAGGCATGTGCCCTTGACTGTTTCCCTCCAGTCAAAGTTGTTCACACATCAAAGAAGATTCTTGGACAGATATACATTCCGGATATCAATTGGGTGCTTATGTTTCTTTGCATTCTTGTGACAACTCGATTCCAAAATCAAAACCAAATCGGTAATGCTTATGGTAAGTATGCTTTCTTACAATAATATCAACTTTCATCTTTTTAGCTCATTGTTTTCTAGGCTTACTTCTTCTGAACCAATTGATTTTAGGATAGTTAGAGTGTTTATTTCTTTTCTAAGGGGGTGTTTGGATGTTTTTGCGACTTCAAGTCGAAATAATCAGTTTCTAAAGTTTTGGGCACCCAATATGTGATTATTGCTTATAATCAGGAAGAATTAAATAAATTTTGAATAATGAGATTCATACTAGCTGGAACATAGATGTTTATAAGAACATAAATATTTTTGGGAACCAGGGAACCAACGATTTCATGAATTACTCAATGATGAATAACCTAAACTATTCATTATTCATGAAAATCTTCATGGTATTATTATGAATAATTCATTAAATCTGGTTGTTTGGTAATTTTTTAAGAATGAAATCAGGGCGCTAAATGGTTAAGGGAGGCCCAATATACAAAATAATTAAGAGGGTTTTAGAACCATTAAGAGGCGGACCTTTGTGTTGCCAAACAAGATTTACCTCTTAGCGATTCAGGGGTTGCCTCTTAATGGAACGGTTAAGAGGTAAACAAATTGAAAATAGTTTGTGTTGACATGCAAAGTGAAAGTATGACAACTAATAGGGAACTGAAGGAGTATATTATAACAAGGACATCATTATAAGCAAATCGTAAACCGGTTTGGATTCTTGTGCATGTTATGTGCCTTATAGCACAACCTAACTCTAACCTCTTGAGTGACCCCACCGTACCGTCTCATTACCATTGGCGAAACGTTGTATGAGAAGAAGAGTTTACGTAGGCTCGAACCTTTGGAAAAGAAAAAAAAACGATTTAAGTGGAATTGTAGAAGGGATGACATTGATCCTTTTAGTATCACTCATCCTATATTTGCACTGATTGGGATGATCCGTGCATCTCTTCCCATTCATCAAGGTGAGATCCTTCTTGCCCTTCCACACGAAACCCACTCTACAGAGCTCAACCCTAACCTCTAAGGGTCCTAATTAGACTACTTTATAAGACTTAATTTGTAAGTCCAAAAATTAAAGTGTCCTATCTAAAGGCATTGTAATAAGTTTATTTATGGATGCTTTTAGGCGTTTTAACAAGTTTTTAAAGACACCTTTAATACAAGGCGTCGCATCAACTGTTTTATAGGACAGAAAGTGTCCTATAAACCCATCTTTTATGGGGCAAGTGTTTTTGTAAGATACTTTTTGAGTGTGTCCTAAAAACCCATCTTTTTATAGGACACTGTTGAGCAAGTATCCTATTAACCCATCTTTTGTGGCACGTGTTTTTATAAGGACATTTTCAAATAACGTCCTGTAAAATTAGCTAGTTGACCTTTTTTAAAATGTTCTTAAAAACTTGTTAAGACACCCAAAGTGTTCTATAAACTTATCACAACGCCTTCAGACATAACATTTTGTTTATTGGTCCTAAAATTAAATCTTTTAAAGCGTCTATTAGTGCTAACTATTTGCACATGTAAACCCAATTCTTCTGTAGTGCTTACTCGCTAGGCTAAAACCGTTGGATTACATCTTGAACTTATTAATTTTAGTACAAGTCTAGCATTAGTATCAGAGTTTAAAAAATCGGTGTTGATCACAGGCACGGCAGTCGTTGTAGTCATGTTGGTAACGACCCTCCTCATGATACTAATCATGCTACTCGTGTGGCGGTGTCACTGGATGCTCGCCCTCATCTTCACAATCTTATCGCTCGTGGTGGAATGCACCTATTTTTCGGCCGTCCTCTTCAAGATCAATCAAGGAGCGTGGGTCCCACTCGTGATTGCGGTCGTGTTTCTTCTCATCATGCACATATGGCACTACGGCACTGCGAAAAGATACGAATTAGAGATGCAAAGTAAGATCTCGTTGGCGTGGATCCTAAATCTTGGCCCGAGCCTAGGGCTCGTCCGGGTTCCCGGGATCGGGCTCGTGTACTCGAACCTAGCAAGTGGGGTCCCACGTATCTTTTCACATTTCATCACGAATCTACCCGCCATTCATTCCGTAGTCGTCTTGGTGTGCGTTAAGTCCCTTCCGGTTTACACGGTTCCCGAAGAGGAGAGATTCTTGGTGAAACGAATCGGGCCGAAAAATTATCATATGTTCAGGTACCCTTCTGTGTTGGTTGTAGAAGTGTTATGATAAGTTCGTAGAGCGTTTATGAAGGTCCTAACAAGTTTTTCAGGACACCTCAAAAATACAGTGTCTTTATGTGAAATAGTGTCTTAACAAGTGTCCTATTAAAAGGATTAAATTACATTTTTCATCGTGCGATTTGCTAAAAATTGCGATTTTCGTCCCTGTGGTTTAGAAATCGTGGTTTTTGTCCCTATAGTTTGTAATCCATTGTTATTTTTGTTTTTGCTCTTTGGTTTCCGGTTCTTTACTATTTGGCCTCTTGTACTTTGAAGGTAGGAATTAGTTCAAGGACGAAAATAGCATAAAGTGGAAATCGTAGGGACGAAAAATGCAATTTCTAAATCATAGGGATGAAAATTGAAATCATTACAAACCACAGGGACGAAAATCATAAATTAGTCTATCAAAAGTGTCCTATAGAAAAAAAGCTAATATGACATTTTATTTTAAAAGTGTTCAAAAAAACTTATTAGATTGCCCAAAAACATCATATCGACTTACTGTAACACTCTTATATAAGACACACAATTGTCAACCCCAATGGGGCAGCCTACCGGTTAAGGCTTGGTGTTGGGGAAAAACCCACCCAAGTTCGAATCCGGGGGTGAGCAACCAGGGGCCACTGAGTATTAATCCCAGGGGAGCATGCTTTAGCTCTCGGTAAAAATTGCCAAGGATGTAGTCTGGCCAAAGTCCAGGTGAACCTTCTCAAAAAAAAAAAAAAAAAAAGACACACAATTGTCTAGTCCTACAAACTGAGGTCCTATAAAACATATTATTCAGACATTTCGGGTGAGTTCAAATGAAAACTCATCTTTCATTGTGACCGTGAGGGCAACCAAGACCACGCCATGTGTACTATTCGGTTTGAATAATCCAGGATTTTTCAGATTGAATGTCGTATTATTCATCATGAATAATGCATATGAGTAATCTTGTATTATTCGGATTGAATGGGAGGCGTGGCACACTCTCAGTTGTCCTCACATTCGCAATGAAAGAAGAGTTTTCAGCCGAACTTTCGTCTCAAGACATTTATAAATATACGGAGTCGTGTGAAGCGTTTTAGTGAACTGTCTATCTGATTTAGATTTACTCGTTCCGTTTGGTCTGGTAATCGATTCAGGTGTGTTGCAAGGTACGGATACAAAGACCACAAGAAAGACGACGAGTTCGAGAAGAAACTCCTCGATAGCGTCTTCTTGTTCGCGAAACTCGAGTCGTTGATGGACGCGAGCTCCGATTCGGACCGGTACAGCTTATACGGCCAAGAAACCGATGTTTCCACAGTCGACCCGTTTACGTCCGTGGTAGATGTGATGGTTTCTTCATCGTCAAGCGACTCGGTCAGTAGCGAGATGGGGGTGGACGAGATGGCGTTTTTGAGACGGTGTCGGGATGCGGGGGTGGTGCACATAATGGGGAACACAATTGTGGAGGCAAGAAGGGATTCAGGGATTTATAACAAGATTTGTATTAATTACTTGTATGCATTCTTGAGGAAGGTATGCAGAGAGCAAACTATCATCCTAAATGTTCCTCATGAGAGCCTTCTAAATGTTGGCCAAATTGTTTATGTTTAATTTGCATTTTTGTAATATTAAGAAATAAATGTAAATGTGTGGTTAACAATTTTGGAGGAAATTAATGGAAATTTTAAGGATGATCAAGAGAAACCGAAATCTGATGGGGATCGAGTTGTTCATTAGTTACGAGAGCCACGGGTATGGTTACGAAAACGGGATTAAAGCGCTTGTTTGTGTTTGTGTGTTTATAGAGCGTATTCGTAGTTAATGTGTGTAGGGGTGTGCATCGGGCGGGTCGGGAGGGTTCGGGTGGGAAAACCAAAAACCCGATCGGATTTCGGATACGAAAATCAAAACCCAAACTTTAGGTTTTCGGATTTCGGTTTTTTTGGGTTCGGGTAGGTCGGGTTTCGGGTTTATTTCGGTCGGATTCGGATATTATTATGATGCAAAAATATACATAAATTTAACCTCTTCTAATGATAAATTCAATTGCTTGATGAAATCAAAAGTAAGTTCAAAAAAATAAAACGTTTCAACCGACTAGATTTGACGATTTTCAAAAGACAATTAGATAAATAGATATATTTATATAATATTTAAAGAATACATGTATATTATTTCGGGTTTTCGGGCGGTTCGGGTGACCAATTATCAAACCCAACCCAAACCCAAATATCCACACAAAAGTCGGGTTTCGGTTTTTCGGATTTCGGGGTGTTTGGGTTTTGGTTAAACGTCGTATTTTCGGTTCGGATTCGGGTTCGGGTTTCGGATTATTCGGGTTTTGCACACCCCTAAATGTGTGTACTTTTAGACGGCGTGTGAGAGAGAGAGAGGGTGTGTGAGATTCTTAGTGTAAAAAGTTTGGGATTGTTACAAGAATAGGTTTACCTTATCTTTTTCTGTAAAATGGTATGCAATTTTTTGATTGAATGTATATTGATAAAGAGCTAGGAAATCACATAAAATCACATGTGATTCAAGTGATTTTAGCTCGACTTGGTTGACATACTCTTTTATTGGCCTTTAGTGTAAAATCACATATGATGTGGCTTTTAATTTGATTGTATCCTTATTCTCATATATTGTTACATTTCTCGTTTAAATCTCTCTTGCTCTATGAATAATTATGTATATTCAAATTGAATATGTCAGTGGCACGCTCTCGGTTACCCTCACATTCACAATAAGATTTCAATTTTCATTTGAACTTTTGTCTGCATATACATATATATAATGTAAATGAATATAAACGAACATAAAAGAACAAACATTCACGAACAAAAACAAGCAAACAAAACCTAGTCATGTTTATTCATTTTAACTAAGCAAATAAATGTTAATTTTTATTTATTTATTGAATAAACGAACATAAACCAACTTCCCATTTACAAACAATCCGCTGATTATTCAATTTCTTATAGCCTCTAAGCATCTATTTTAAGTTTGTTGCATTGATCGTTAAATGGGATAAAAAAACATTTTATTGTTGAAAATGATGATCACCAACTAAAAAATACATGTCCAAATTAAGAAGAAAAAAAAATGCAACTTTAAAAATAAAAATTATGTAATTATTATACCATTTAATCCACTAAATTACTCGCAATAATAATAGAAGTAATGAATCTTTACATTTCTTAATTAAGCATACACCTGAAAAGTATATATTTACTTGTAAAAGTGGATACTTATTATGGTACAAACTAAAATAAAAATGTAAGACAAAATTATTATGAGGATCGAAACAAAAGACTAGTGTTACACATGCTAGAATTGGAAGTATGCCATTTTTGGATGTCTTTCATCAATCGAAAACGCTACCAAAAGGTATTCACTCGAAAATCATCTCATAACAACGTTCAGCTGGCTTTGCACTTTATCTCGAACATTCCACTGCATCAAAACATCAAACAATATGTAATGTTGATTCATGCTAAAACGAGAAATACTAACAAGAAAAAACCAAACCAAATGAACCCAATACCATCTCCATCCGAGATGGGATCAGGGGCGTGATGTACGCAGACCTAATCTCTTACCCCCAAAGAGTAGAGCAGTTGTTTCCATGAATACCCGAAAAAGGATTTAAATAATAAAATATACCTGTAGGTCGTTGATTTCGTCGTCTGTAAGAGAGCGCTCCATGGAGCGGTAAGTGATCCTATAGCAATGACTAGTCATTCCTTTCTTGTTGGTGAAGTTGTCAATCAATTGCACCTAAATAAATGTTCAATATACAAACTCATCATCACTTTAATGATTAAAGTCCTAAAGCATTTGATCAATCTCATCAAAAGAACATACAAAGAAGGCTACAAACTCAAAGAAGAAAGTCGAAGGTTCATGCCGATAAAAAAGTAAAATTACAATTGAAATTGCAATATAATCTTGAACATAGCTATTTATGTCTAACATCTAGAGTTGGTTTCTGCTAGGAGTAGTAGTTATTGTGAAAAGGGTAAGAAAAAAACCTCCACCCTTGGATCAATTATAATTGAAGATCAACTGAAAACACCCTTCTAAGCTAATACATGCCATGGGTTACATTGGGACTTAATCTGAACCATTATATCGACACTACTTAAAAGTGAGCAAATATCCAAATCCCTTCTTATACTTCTCACCTTAACTCCTATTCTCACATGATCTTTCGTCCTAAATTCTTATATACATATATTAATATTAATCAAGGACTTAACAATCATATATTTTTTTTGGACGGCAGATAAACACACACACATGCCCGGACCAAAGTCGAAGAGGTATCCGGGATCCATTCGGCACCCGACTAATCCTTTCGACCATGGAAAACGTTACCGGCCCAAAGCCTCCCCCATGCCCGGCCCGAAGGTCGACCCATGAACTGGGGTGTCACCTCTTGTTCCCCCTCCGAATCGAACCCAAGTAGACTGTATACCATCCACTGCCCCCCTCAGGATGTTACCGACCGTTGAGCTACAAAGGAATTGACAAATGTCCTTAGTTTGTGCATGGGGGGATTCGAACTTGGGTAGGCACTATGTACCCTTCAAGCACTAACCACTCCACAACAACACCTTGGACTAACATATTGGATCTAATATGTGTCAGGATACCTTCCTAGCTGGGTTGGTCGCGGGTTTTTAGCACCCTAAGGATGTGGTTTATTCTTATAGAATAAGGGTAAGGTCTAGAGTTCAACTTCAGACACCACCCACTTGACCTAGAAGACACCCATAATGACCACGGGACAAGTATGGTGGGGGATAGTAATGCCCCATAGTCTAAAGCAACAAGTGGGTCCAATAACCGCCAAATCAACTTAACACCATGGTGGAAGTTATTTGAAAGCCACATTATAAGGGTCATAGACCTAACTTTTTACCCTTTTTGCACAATCAACCAACAAGCCCTAGTACATGGAGGGTGAGCAGTTTATTTCACTTTTTAACATGTACTATTTATGTGGTTCTCTCGAAAACGTGCAAACGTGTTTCTTTCTTTCTAATCAATCTAGGTTAGAATGAGAACAAGGTGTTATTTGATAAGAAACGACATTCAAAATGCTAAATGATTCAAAAGTTTTTTTATGTCAAGAATTAATGGACGATGAATTTAAAGCAACGAAATGAGTTATGTATACCTCCTCGGCAAGATCACCAGCGACGCCTCTAACAATCTCGCAGAGATTGTTTTCACTGAATGAATCGTTGATCCAGAAACTCATGTCTTTGAAACAAGGTGGATACTGCAAATAATATATACTATATGTTAATCGATATAAAGTATTACCCTCAAAATACAAAAGTACGAAAATAATGTTTCCATGCACCCATGTATAATATGCAAATGCATGAGGGTACTGGAAGTTTCTAGAAGTTTCTTAGAAATTCACAGGTAAAAAAGCAAGGGAAAAGGCATTCCCGAGCCCCATGTAGGGCCATCCAAGGTTTGTATCTCCACCAGATTCTTCTTCATATATAGAATCAAAGGCTAAAATCTCTAAAAACATACATTCAACTCCAACAGATTCTCTATTTCGGAGGCTTCTACATTATTTATTTTATTAAAACATTCAATAGATTTAAATCCCAATAATATATATACAAAATGAAAAAATATCAAACTCTGGTGGGAACAACAGAAAGCAATTTCTCTTTCCTCAGCATTAAATTGTAGTCTAGATTTACATTTACCTTCTTCACACTCCTGTTATCTTTATTTTAAAAGGATCTGTTGGAGTAAAAAGATCTGCATTATCTTCATCTTCTCTATTTTAGAGAATCCATTGGAGATTGTGACTCACATCACACATATTGATCCCTCCGTCTGTCCAATTAAGGGTGTGTTTGGTTGTGGAGAATTGTTCTCATTTTCCTAAAAAACGTTTTTAAAAAATGGAGTTGAGTTTTCATTTTCAGTTTTCTATGAAAATTTTAGAAAACACATTTGGTTGAAATGGAATTTTCATTTTCCAGTTTAAAAACGTGTTTAGAAAATTTGGAAAACTACAAAAAAACAGTTTCCTAATTTACATAGAAGTTAGGAAATAGAAAATTTTCATTTTCTTGGAGAACTTTTGAAATCTGAATGAACCAAATGAGTTTTCTAAATTTTCATTTTCCTTGGAAAATTTTCTTAGAAAACTAGAAAATTTTCCACAACCAAACGCACCCTAGAAGAGTAATTCTCTATTTTCCAATTCCACCATTAATTGTGAAGTGGAGAGATCCATTATTTCCACTAGTATTAAGGATAACATTGTTACAAATTTCTAAATTATGTGCCTTTTTGTATTGTGGAAATTTATTTGGGATGGGAGTGCACCTCGACTAATCCTGTGAGACCGTGAAAAATAACAGCCAGAAAATGGCCTTGACGAGACTCAAACTAGCAATCTATGGGGATGAGCTTCAAGACCTAGTAGTGTCCTAGCCTTTATTTGCCAGTTGAGCTAGCCCTCAGAGTTGCATTTATGTGAAGCAATGGTATATTTCAAGTTAACCTTTGGCAAAGCATATGCAAAAAAGAAGTCAGTTCATACCTTTGAAAATGGTTTGAATTTTATCCCAAGTTGACCTTTCGTAAACTGCATCAATAAGGGGAGATCATCAAAATTAGATTTCGGTTTTCTCGCAAGTAATACTACCATATTCATGAGAAAGAAAGAAAAAAGATAGCTTCCATTTCTTATCCACCAAAAACTAAAAGTTCTTCACAAACCCTCCATCTGAGTTGATCGTGCACGGGCTTGGGCCGAGCCTGGGCCAGGCCTAACCTAATTTTCTTGTCCAACGAGCCTAGTATATCAAAATCAACCCTTTTGATGGGCTTAAAAACTTTCCCTTACCTGCCCCATAAACGGGTTGGGCTTGCCCACCGGGTAATACGCCTAAAATCTTTACATTTAAAAAAAACATAACTTGTATAAAACAACAAGCTATGTAAAATAATTCAAAATACATAACAAGTTTTCCAACTTAAAATTATATGTCAATACATAACAATGTACATAAATTATGAAAATTTTGTTTCGCAAAATATGGAACATTGATAAAAAAAATTAACCAATTTAGATAATAAGGGATTCATCAATTGAGGTAATTATGTTTAGACTTATAAATTATCATGAGCTATAATAAAGTGGGAATTGTAAGTATCAAGATTTATCAACTTTATTTGTAAATTTTAGTTGTAACTAACTATAAAAATATTAACGGGCCAGGCAGGCCTGCACAAATATATTTTTTTCAACGCCCATGCCCACCCATTAATTTTGACAATTCAATCCGGGCCCGCCCATTTCTTCAAGAATGGTAGTCCAAGCCCGCTTTTCTATCAGGCCGGACAGGGCAGGTCTAGCGGGCCGCCCGGCCCATGAACATCTAACAAAACAACCACGAGCCAGTAAATTACCTGAGACACAAACCGCTTGTCGGTAGACCAAAAGAGTCTAATATCCGGGATGTCAAACAAGACCATCGCTAAACGTTCCAATCCAAGTCCAAATGCCCAAGCCACGTTATCAGTCTTGCCACCCCGTTTTAATATTTCTTGTTCTGTCACCCCACAACCAAGAACTTCCAACCACTTCTCCTGAAGAGGAATCGTTCACAATTTGTTAAAATGAAATCTAACAAACTAGCCATTTCTTCAACGCTTTCAGTTTGAAAATAACAAAAGGGTGATCACGGCTCGTTGGCTTTTGGAGAGGTAGAGAAGGAAATCTTTGTACACAAAAATTCGGAAACATATTCTGGAAGGTTCTTTCCACAAGCTAATTTGAGTACCATTGTAACATTTGACCAAAATACCCCATCCGTCCCAAAATAAATGTCCATAACTAAAAATTCACAATTCTAGAAACGGATAATTGTTACATTTTCTTAATTAAAGGAATGGCAATTTTACCCCTGCTAACTATTGCACATTTTGATGACAATTGTCATCTCATCAACATTTGTGCGTTCATAAGGGTAGAATTGGAAATTTAAAAATTTACAACAGGAAATAGTTCAAGAAATTATTTTACCTGGAAATATATCTCAAGTTCAAATGATGGATTTGTAAATGGAAAATAAGTGTCAACCCAGCGCATTTCGACAGCACCTGAATATTTCAGTGATTTTAAATGCTGAATCATATTTAATTCTATGCTCAAAAAAGTATATGCAGCTCATAAATTGTATAAGTAATCAAATTACTACCACCATCACCAATAGAGATCAATTGTCATCAAATACTATCATACTTTCAATAAAGTTTTTCCAGGGTTCCATCCCCTTTCCAAAAAGAATACTATCGGTGGTACTTTGTTTATGACCATTTGTCTGCTTCAGAAGAAATAATATCTACTCTCTCTCTTATTCATAATCCCTCAATCCCAAAATAAATGCAACACTTTTTGGTGCAAGTTTTTTACTATTTGTCATGTATCTGAAGTATCCCTCAATGATGACAACATATAGGAATTTGGTGGGAAAATATATGCCATCAATATTTCGATAATAATTACTAATCAACAAAGAAGGATCCATTTGGATTGAAACTTTGCCAAAAAAGAGAATTATTGTGTTTATCTTGGGAGACGAATCACGAAAGGAGTAAATATCATACACATTTATTGCATGAATCACGGAACAGACTAAATGTTCATTCTTGAAGTTACTTCTAATTCAACTTATCAAAGATAAATGACTTAATAAGTAGAGCAAGTTAAGATTTTTGTCCCTACGGTTTGCAATGTATTGTTATTTCCATTCCTGGACTAACTCTTACCTTTAAGTACAAGGGACTAAAACAGTAAAAAATTGTAAACCATAGGGACCGAAAAAATTGTAAATCATAAGAATAACAATAGCAATGATTATAAACCATAGAAACAAAAACTGCAATTCTTAAACCACAGAGACGAAAATCGCAATTTTTAACAAATCACAGGGATGAAAACCGTAATTTACTCCAATAACTATTATAGCATTGGAAAAAGCTCAAACACTAAATCTCTTACCAAATAGGTGACGTGCTAAACCCTCAAGACATGCTTTTAGATCGTTTGCAGCATATAAAGTGCCGTCCATGCCAGAATCGTTCCAATCACTTGGATTGAAGACTCTAACTCCTTCCATCTGCACACTCTCATGTACAAGAATTATAACCTAACCTGCATAATTGTTGTAAAATGATACTTGGTTCAGAAAAGAATAAAATACCTGATGGAATACAGGGTAATGAGTTGAATCAATGGAGTCTCTACGATAAACATCGCCCGTAACAAGAAAATTGGCATACCCCTTCCTTAATAAATCAGCCTGATGTGCGCTAGTATGGCACCTCAACACGGTTCCTGCATCAACATAATATGTATCATTGTAACTCCTACTTACATGATCTGCAGGTACTAGGACATCATCAAAGTTCTGCACAAATAAAGCTTCCATCAATGATTTATAACAATACTCAGAAACTTAAATAGAAAGTAGGTATACAAGCGATCAGAAAGAAATGTTCAAGATAATAATAAAAACTTGACTTTTGGTCCCTAATGTTATCCACTTTTCACGGATATTGTCTCTAAGCTTCGAAAACTCGGATTTGGTTCGTCACTTTTGTCATTTCATTATGATTTTAGTCCCTCCTCCTAACTGCCATTAATGTTTTCCATTGAGTCCAATTAATTAAGGGATATTTAGTCATTTTAAACATTTTCATGTTATGGCCATCACCGCCCGGTTAAATGAAGGATACTTTGTACCATGAAATAGCCAATAGATGAATATTGGATGAAGCCAAAGGTACTCTTGAACAACTCAAAGACTATATTCAACGAGAATTAGGTTTCTTGGAATCAATGAAAGAATTACGTTTCAAAGAAAATGTAGAATAGATTACTACTACTAAACTTATTAGTAGCAAATCTTGAATAGAATGCCTTAGGTTTATCTTTACTTTTAGTAGATCTTTTGTTCAGCTTTATTGGCATTTGGCACATAATTACTACTAGCCTTTGGTAACAATATAATCCATAGGAACAAATATTACATGACCATATAGCCTATGTTAGTTTTTAGCTTCAATATAACGATATAACCCATAGGAACAATTATTAGATGACCGCATAACATATGTTAAGAGTTTTAGGGCCTGTTTGGTAGTGGCTTAATAAGCTTAATGAAACCTTGAGCTTATTCGCTCAGCTCAACAGGGCTGTTTGGTAGTGACTTAATCAAAAAAACCTTGGCTTAATCGCTCAGCTTCTAAGAGAAGCCTTTATGCAGACAGACACCATATTTCCACTCCTACCCCTCTCACAACCTAACCTGCTCCTTCAAACTCCCATCCCTCTCGATCAAAAAAAAGAAGAAGATCGCCTCTATGCTCCTCTCGTTGCTGCCGGAAAACACTGCTCCTCCGGCAAGAGTGTTACTGCTACTCCCGTTGCTGCCCTCTCCAGCGAGAGTGATACTCCCCTACCTCCCAATCGGAAAACCTTTCATCCCTCCCAAACTCCGTTGCTGCCCTCTCCGGCGAGGGTGTTTCAGATCGAAAATGTTGCCTCTATGCTCCTCCAAACTCCGTCGTTACTTTCATCCGTCTCTCTCGAATAAGGTATACACTTGTGTTTGATTTTTCAGAGGTAACCAGATATGCAGATCCAAATAGGGATTTTAATGGAGGCGATGGGGACATGGGGTTTCTTCAAAAAGAAAACATTGAGATGAAAACCATTCACGTGATGGAGTTTTGTGCTGGGGTTTTCAAAAGATTTCAAAGGGATAGTGATTGGATTTTTGAGATTTTATTTTTGTGATATGGTGATTTAATAAGACAAAAAATAAATGGAAGGGTAAAGTTGTAATTTCAATGATTCAGATAGTTTATTCAGCTTAATCAACAAACAACAATTTTATTTATCCAGACA
Organism: Centaurea solstitialis; assembly: GCA_030169165.1. NCBI lineage: Eukaryota > Viridiplantae > Streptophyta > Magnoliopsida > Asterales > Asteraceae > Centaurea > Centaurea solstitialis. The sequence goes on along the minus strand of CM058042.1, from coordinate 62,171,738 downwards.
ACTAACTTTATCTAGACAGCTAACTTTATCCATTCAGGACTTAACGAAAGACGAACCAAACAGCCCCTTAGTTGATAATGAAAACAGTCACCTAAGGTGTTGTGCTTATGCCTAAGGTTCATATTGGGTGACAAGTTCAAGAGATCCAATCCCAGTGTTTCTTCTGCATTTCAACCCTATATCACTCACCCTTTGGAAACAAAACCCTATTGGCAAATTGGAAGAAAGAAGAATTAACCCACAAAAAGGTAAGTTCTTCAAGAAGATAAAAGCAGATGACAAGCGGTTCAAAGGTATATAGCAAATTTTAAGAGCATACCTCTTTAACAGTAACAATGGGGCAGAGATCATCGAACTTATGAAACTGATTGTTGTAGTTGGTGTCAAAATACTCGTATATTGCATTCTTGAGGATCCCAAGAGGATGGTTATCTCTCCTATGAAGCTGCAATCCGAGTTTCGTGAATATCAAATCGGGGACATTATTTGTTGGTTCATCCTTGACCACATCTGAATTGCAGAGTACCAATAAAGACTAGATCAGAAGATAAAATGAAAAGATTAGCATCGATAAATTCTAACTCCACGGCTAAAAGTGGACTTGATGATAGAAGGATCCACCAAAAAAGTATTAGTAGGAGATAAATTTTAATTTTTACTATCAAGTAAACCTGTTCAACTTCTTACAGTCAAACAACCTACCTTTGAACTTGAATTGATGTAGATCCAACTTCATAGAAAAACTATAAAAACAAGTGCCACAAGGGAGCTAATAAGCAAAAAATCACAGTTTTATGTAGTAGATTTACCATCAAACTGCAGAAACTGACGCTTATTGTGAGTGCCTTTTTATAAAGTGTCAATGATCAATTCTCTCTTGAAACACACACAAACAAAAGATCCAAGTGAAGTTTGGAAAGCTAAAGTTACGCATTTTAAAGCCTACCTCTTTTCGAACCATAAGCCTCCAAATGTGGGAATCAAAAAGATTTTTAAACCCAGAAAACAAATTAATAACTTAATACCAGCCAAACCAATTACCTTCAGAAACAATAGAAGCCTTCTCTTAATAATTACTCAATATTCCCATCATCCAGTAAAAGGTGCACCTTTTGACTATGTTCACACTTCACATTTTAGTTTAAAGTGTTTCTCCTATTCGTTAGAATGTCTTAAACAATGACAAAACTATGCTGATCAAAATGAATAGTATCAATACCTTGTAAGTGGCAAAAAGATGATTATTAGGATGAAAGTTTCAATATAAGGAAATCATGCCATTAGTAATGTCCCAAATGAACATTGTTGGTTTAGCAAAATATTTTCTTCATAACTAGTTACTCAGTGTTACTTTACTTCAAACACAGAAAAATATACACATCAAAAACCAATCACCATGAAACCTAGGGTGCGTTCGGTTATCGAAAAATTCAAGTTTTCCAAGAAAATTTTCCAAGGAAAATGAAAACTCTGAAATCATGTTTGGTTCGTTTAGTTTTCAAAAAAATGAAAATTTTCTGTTTTCTAACTTCTATGTAAATTAGAAAACTGATTTTAGTAGTTTTCTAAAATTTTCTAAACACATTTTCTAATTTTCTAAAGCACAAAATGAAAACTCCACCACTTCAACCAAACGTTTTTTCTAAAACTTTCATAGAAAACGAAAATTCAACTCCATTTTCTAAAAACGTTTTCTAGGAAAATAAAAACAGTTTCTTCCACAACCAAACGCATGCTTAGAAAACGCATCCGTTTGAAATGGTGGAGTTTCCATTTTCCATTTTAGAAATTAGAAAACACGGTTAGAAGATAGTAAAAAACTACTAAAATCAGCTTTTTAATTTACAGAGAAGCTTAAAAAACAGAAATTTTTCATTTTTTTTGAGAACTTTTGAAAACTGAATCAACCAAATCCTGTTTTCTATATTTTCATTTTCCTCAAGAAATTCTCCATAACCAAACCACCAGATGAAATAAAACAAGAAATCTTCAATCCACAAATCATCAATCATCAAAACAATCAAGAAATCTTCAATCCGAGACCATTCGTTCGCTAAAAATGTACCAAATTACAAAATACTTAAACCTAGAAAGCATAAAACCAAAAAATACTCAAATTTTAAAGTGCGATTGAATAATTAGGGTAACAAAAACACTGCAATACCTTCTTTGGAAATCTTAACTCCACCAAGCTCAAGGAGCGAAGAAGAAGAAGAAGCTACTAGCGTCTGTGTGGATTTATATCGCCGGAAGGAAGGTGAAGAAGATAGAGAGAAGAAGGTAGTGAAGCCAGTTTTGGTTGAGTTACGGAAGAAAGAAGGATTGGAGAGAAGGATATGGTGAGCAAAAGTTCGAGCAGCCATGGCGAAACCAAAACACACACACAGTACACACTGGATTTGGTGCCCCCAATTGGATTTAGGATTTAGGATTTAGCAGGAATTTTAATATTTTTGGTAAATTACATTTTTAGTCCCTATGGTTATATCTTTTTAACGGTTTTTTCAAGTTTTGAAAATTCGACATTGGTGATATGGTTGCGTTTTGGGACCTAACTTGTTAGGCCATGCGTATCGAATGACTGGGTTCAGCGGGTTTGCGGGTTTCGCTACGCGATCGCAGGTTCGGCAGGCTAGAGGGTTCCCCACACCGCTTTGAGCGGGTTGTTGTGTGTGTGTTGTGTGTGAGGGGGGTGTGTTTAATTAAATAAGAGGGTTGAGAGTGCTGGGTACTAATCAGAGAGGGTTCCAGAAGGTTAATTGTGGGGTTGAGGAAAAATGATGTGGATGCTGATATGGCAGTGGGGTTGGAGGGTTAGATACTGATAGCCTTAGGCTACTCGCACCCATGCTCTCCAACCCTCTCAACCCACTCACTTTTGAATGCCACATCAGCTTCCACATCAGCTTTGGTAACCTCTCTTTACCCTCCCATAACCCTCTACAACACACACCCAACCCTCCCAACCCTCTCACTTTTCAATTTATTTTATTTATTTCATTTAATAAATAACATTAATTAAATAAAACATGTAATAATTAATTAATAATAAGATTAATAATTAATTAACTAAAATTAAAATTACATAACTAATTAACTAAAAATTAAAATTAAACATTACATAATTAAATAAAATAAACTAAAACATTAAATAAACTAAAATTACAAGCATATTTTTTTTTTGATCCCCTCTTTTCGTTTCATAGTATCGAAGAGCTTTTTACCCCGAGATGTAGTGCGGGGTGGTGTAAAACTTAATGTCTTCCTCTTGTTGGGTCGTTGGTGAAAGTTCTTCCTCATCGGAAGTGTCTTCCTCTTGTACGGGTTGGTAATTGGGTTGGTAACCGGGTACAAATTGTGGTTGATAAGGAGAACCAAAATCGATTGGAGGAAATTGTGGATTAGGAAACGGTTGATAAGGAAACGATTGATAAGGACAAGTTGGAGCTTGTGAAGAGCTCCCGGTTGATTGGGTTGTGAAGAGCTCCCGGGTTGAGGAACTTGAGGATGAGTAATTGTGATAGAAAAACCTTCGGCGAAATGTCGAGATTGTAATCGGGTGGATATTCTGGAGGAACCCGGTTGATGCGAGGTTTCGATCGTTTGGATTCATTGTTTGAAGAGTGAGAGGTTTGAAGAATTGGAGGTTTAAAGAGTTGAGAATTGGAGGTTTAGAGTTGGTGTGAAAAATAAGTTGGGTATAAAGGGGTATTTATATGGGAGTAAAAATGAAAAAGAAAAAGTAAAAAACAAAAAAAAATTAATGTTAACATTGAGATAGAACCGTTTGGCAACGGCTCTACGAAGCCGCTCCTCCTTGAACCGCCGGCTAAACACCATCGCGCACCCAACCATTTCGAACCGCCGGGTCCGGGGTGTAGCCGCTGCTACCCAGCGTGCCGTGCGCACAGCCTTAGAAAACTGCAACCAGAGGGATCAAACTCATTAAAATTAGGATGTAACTTGTTAAAAACACAATTACAAGGACATATTGTGTTGAGCTTTTGGAAAATAGAGAGGAATCGTTGGAAACATTTGACCACATGGACTAAACATGTAGTTTAAGGGTCTTTTTACTAAACATTCACCTAAGTCATATTACTTTGTCGAACGAATATGGCAACCACCGTGAAATCTAGTGGGTAAGAGTGACAACAACGACCGAAAATTTTATTTGGTAAGTAATAGGGATAATTCTTGCTCGGTTAGCACTTAGCAAGAAAATTGTTGTGTACAATGTCGCTTTGATGAACTAAAATCTTATATGGTAAGAAAAATTATAGTGTTAAATTATACATGTAAGCATTTACCGAGTAAGTATTTGAGTAAATGGCCGTTACTCTAATATTTTGGTTAAAAAAACTTATAATAACAGTCGACTCCGTTGTTAGACCTATAGCTCATTTACGATTTGTGTCTCTATGTTTTTCGAAATTATGGTTTTAATCTATATGATTTGGTATTTTTATTTTATTTTTTCGTTTCTAGAAACCAACTCGTTAACGGTTTAACATTGTAAACCACATAAATGGAAATAGAAAACTTTGGTAAACAATCCCTTTGAACATATAACCCACGCAATAAAATAACATGATATATACGTAATTTATACGGTCTCCTTAGGCCATCCTTAGCCGTACCTCTCATACCTCTCATTTTTGCTGCCACATCAGCGCCACATCAGCTTTACCAACACCTTACCAACACCATACCAATTCATCCTTAACCATACCAATACCATACCCCTCTAATTAATTGATTAAAAAAAAGAAAATTGAAAAAGGTAGAGAGAGAAAGAAGAGAAAGATAGTGAGAGAGGGGGGTAGGGGGTGGGTTGTTGCTTTTCCTTCGTCGCAATGGGGTACCGATACCCTCCACTACGTGTACCATACCCCTCATCCACAACGGTGTTACCACCGGTATGGGGTGGTACCGATGTGTACCGATTGCCACATATGCCCATTAAGGATGGCCTTAGAGAGAAGAGACCAAACATATAGAGCTAAACTTTTCATCACAAACGTGGAGACTACAAATCCAACATTGTCTCTACGCTACTCGTAAGAGAACCAAAACTCCCATTTCGTCGATCAGATCGTAATTTATTAGATAATACCCAAAATCTATACATATAACCTTCGTAAGCAGAGAAGTTGCCAGATAATACTTCTTTGGTGCATAATCTAAAGACAGTAATTTGCAAATAATGCTAAAAATCTTTGAGTGATGCTACCAAGACCAAAATCCAAGTTGCAAGAAGTATATGAAGTAGCATATCACTTGTAGAGATCCTCCATGGTGGTTTTCAGCCGTTGAATGTCGGCCCCGACTATTTCCGACACCTTCTTTCCCCCTTGGAAGAAGTGGAGAGTTGGCTGTACAAACAAACACCATTACTTACCACGACATTATGAACAAGTAAGGATCATGAGAGAAATTTTCATTTCCGTTAAATGGTGAGAAAAAGTGAAAAGTTCCGATATTTTATGCGAAGGCTGTAACCTTTCATATGACCTTCACATAGTATAAGGTCATCTTCACAGGTCTCACAACAAACCTTCACATTATATGAAAGTACTTTCACCTTTTCTCACCTTACGAAAAAAGGTCTTTATCGTTCAACACGGAGTAATCGTTGCCATATTTACACCAACCTAAACTCCACTCCAAAACGTAGAGTGGTTGTGCATAAGTGTAAGCAAAAAGGAAAGAACCGAGACTAGTATTTTTTTTTTCTACACGAAATACCCCCCACGATTTTTTCAACATTCTATAGCAAAATTATGTTATATGGATGTTGGAGGCTCCATATATACATACAAATATATGCTTGTATATATGTGTCTGTGTGTGACGATGTATAAAAACAAAACTAACCCAATTTTTCTCACTTGGAAGTGGGGTATTAGGAAGGTAGGAATGCAAATCATGATCATAATTCATAAAATTAAGGAAGATAAGTAGTTTACCACAGCAGCAATATTTAACTTCCCCAATGCACCACTGAGACCTTCCTGAAAACGAAATATAGTTATAAAAATGTTAATGTGTAACATATTTCTTTCTTGCAACCAAAGAAGTAAACATCTTTCGGAAGATACTCATACTGTATCATTTAATCACAAGGCCATACCAAGTGGACAGTTTGTAAGATTATAGTCTCTAAGAGCAACTCCAATGCAAGGTTCTTACAAGCAAAAAATGTAGTGGCCTGTAGGAACTACCATTGTGGAGAGTTCTTATAAGAACTCAATCTCCTTTAGGTTCTTAAATAAGAACCTTGGTTCTTACCTTGATTTTTGATATGAAATGACATTACTAGTTTCCAATTGGTACTTAAATTAAATACATATTTATAATAATAATCGTTGAAGTTTCAAAAAAAGCATGGGACCCATAAAAAAAGGTTCTTACAAGAACTCTCATTGTGATAATCTATATGAGTTCTTATTTTGGTAAAGTGAAAATGAGGTGGCAATAAAAAGTGTAAAAAGAAGGTTCTTGTAAGAACCTCCATTGGAGATGCTCTAATTACATTATGCTGCGATATAAATACTTGCAAGCATCCAATGCACTTACTTGATCGATATCAATCTTGTAGGTGGTGACATTAGAGTATTTCTCACTCAACTCGCTGATAAGTGGAGATATAAGCCTACCTGCAAAAGAAGACAAAGGCAGGTTGCATTCCGTAACATATAGCAAGCAATCCTACACTAGAGAAACTAAATAAATATCGAAATAAAGATTCTCACATGGCCCACACCAGACAGCAGTGAAGTAGAAGACTGCAGGCAAGGATTCATCTGGATGACATTTGTAAACATACTTACATACATGAGATATGTGTATCAAGCATATAACATAACACAAGCAAATACTATTAATATCAGTTGCAAAAGATATATGTATGGATATGTACTTACCTTGAACCTTGCGAAGTAAGCTATTAAATTGATCTTCTGACTCCACTATCACAACTCTAGATTGACCTGTTATAATTATTTAGTAAACATTAAAAAAGCTTGATTTTTTTTTTTTTTTTGAATTTTTCATTCAGTCAAATGCATACAAAGTACAAACTCAGAAGTCAGAACAAATATACAAATGGCAGCAGCCCGTGTATCATCATAAAGAACATGTTAGTAAATCATGTGGCTTTCAGCATTGATTTTTTACTTTAATGCGGATGTTGTATTTAGCATTCTACAAGAATGGTGTTTGCATATTAGAGAGCTTATTAAGTTAACACATCAACAAATAAACTTCACAAAGCCAGACGCTGATTACGTCTTATTCAGATATTAAACCAAGCACAAATGAAGTCACGCATCAACTATGTGTCGTAAAGCACACAAATTGCAACTCAGTCATGATACATGAATATAGGATCATTTTCATAAACATAAATAATCCAAGTACCCTTCTCATGTTTCCAGAATTGATAAAACACACAAAAATCCAAAACTGATTACTAATGAAGAATTTACACGTTTACCTACAAAAATCAGGAACTTTTCCCTTGTTGCAGAAAGGATTTAAAGAAATACAGCTCTCAACACTTTAAAATCATAACTCCAAGATTTCTCTTTGTGGAATTTTAAAAAAAAATATCAGAGAGGCCCATTTGTCCCATTTGCAGTATAGATACGAATCAAGTTAACCAACAAAATTTGGAACGAATGTAGCCCGAATATTCATATTCTGTTACTGCCAGCAGACTGAACAGTAGTTGGGTTGTAAATAAAACAAGACATCTGGCGAGCTACTCGAGATCGACTTGGTCAAAACTCGACTCAAATAGGCTCGACTCGAACTCGACATACTAATGAGTCGAGCCGAGCTACCTGATACTCGACTCAATAAGATCGTGAGATACTTGAATTGATTTATATATATATATATATAATATTATTAATCATAAACAATTAATTTGGTTTGAAATTGAAATGAAAATTTGAAAGTTCACATATGCAGTGTAAAAGTAAAAGGGGGGGCTTTTTAAATTTTAGAAAAGATTAATTATTTTTATTTTTTTATTAACATGGAAAACATAAAGTCATAAACCCTAATTTCTAATCTCTATCTCATTTCTTCTTCCTCTTTCTTCAAGCAGCCACCCAACACAGCTCTATCTGGTCTCTCCCCTCTTCACCGCCGACAACTTCAGTGTCGTCGACGCCACGCTGGCGACCCTCTTTCTCTTGACTCGAATAGGCTCGACTCGACATACTAACGAGTCGAGTTGAGCTCCCTGATACTCGAGCTCGACTCGCATCATTTACACCCCTAAACAGTAGGCAAGTAAACTTTATTGGGCCTCCAGCAAGGATAAGCACAAGAGACCACCATTGTCAAATGATTCCCCTCAAAACTTTTACTACGACCACGAAACGACATAAAAAACCAAGCCATAGCGGCCTGATCATCAGACACAAACTGCTAACAGTACAAAAGACTTTATGCATAATGCTTACCTGGCAATTTATATATAAAATTTAGGGAAAATTGCCGAAAAAGGTAACATAAATGTCCAAAAAATCCAATGTAGGTAACGTACATTTTTTTTTGCCAAGAAAGGAGTATACATTTAATTTTGTAAAAATTAGGGGAACATACCACCTGGATTACCTGCTTTTTCAATCAAAGGAATGAAGGAGAAAGCTGGACAGATGATATATGCCCAAATACAAGAGTCAAACTTGAAGAAATGAAGAGAAAAAGCAGGTAATGCAGGTCGTATGTTCCCCTAATTTTTACAAAATTAAATGTATACTCCTTTCTTGGCAAAAAAAAATGTACGTTACCTACATTGGATTTTTTGGACATTTATGTTACCTTTTTCGGCAATTTTCCCTAAAATTTATAGCTACAGCCTACATGGAATCTTTTGCAATCAATTTTTTGGACCAAGAACTAAAGACATCGTCACAGAATAACAAGATTTAGTTGTACTTTATTTGAAAAAGTTACTCAAACATTATTACTAACCTTTAGTCAGGGCCATTTTAGTAAAACCGCTTTGTACTACTTAATGACAGCCATGATTGCTGACTATTGTAATAGTTAGTTCGCGGCAGCTATTGTTGACAAAAAAAATCTTGCAAGGAAAGTAGGGGCAAGTAGGTTGGTAAGGGAGGGGCTATAAATAAGAAGAGAGTTTTTGTAGGGAAATTGGAATATTTTGGGAAATAACAAGCAAAGCATTTATTTTCTTCCGGTTCTTTGTCGATTTGGTGTCAAGATGCACACCATATAAGAAACACAAACGTAGAAGCAACTTCAATATGCAACTGGTCTCAATCTCATAGAATGAAACTACACTTCAAAGGAAATGGAATGAAATTTAATAGAGTTTGACCATATGTTTGGTTAGAAAGAATTGGAATGTAATCTTAAAAGGAATATGTTTGTTATGTTTGTTAAATATAACCTCAGAATTAAAATAAATTAGTAATAAATTACCAAAATACCCCTTCGTACCTTATTCCGCTGTTAATAAATACTATAACTCAAATCTAATTGCAAAAGTAAGGACAACCAAGAGCTCACCACATGTCACATTCAGTCTTAATAATACAGAACTATTCAGATTAAATGTTATACATTATTCATGGTGCATAATAAAACATTAAAACTGAATAATACCGAATGTTGTATTATTCACCATGGATAAAGCATGAACATTCGGTCAGAATAATCGTGTATTATTCAGAGTGAAGAGGACACTGGCGCGCTCTCGGTTGTCCACACGTTCGCAATTAGATTTGAGTTTCCATTTGAAAACGCCCCTAATGATAAAATTAATAAATATATTAGTTGGGGACGGTGGCAGCGATGGTGGTGGCACCGTGGCAGTGACCGTGTTAGTGGCGGTGATGATCGTTATGGTGGAATTGAATATAAGGCCATAATAGTATTTCTCAAAAGATTTGATGAAATGGAACTGGAATTCCTTAATAAAACCTAATGAATTTAAATTCCAATCACATATGGAATTTGCCCATTCCAGATCATCAAGCTTGTTTCGGCCAATGTTTTTACATAATGTACACCATTAGCATCATACACCGAGAAGGACAACAAACCCTAAAAGATTACAAAACATAACAATAGTTCGAAACCCTAATCCCAATTCATTTACCCCTAAACACTAAAAATCTACAAAATTATCTGATATTAACAAACAAAAACACAAAAATTAGTGATCGTATTCGTACCTGATGAAGGTGATGAAGAGTGATTCCGATTGGAAGGCTGCTGTCCAGATTGAAACTTAGAGATGGATGCCGGCCACAATGGTTTGGTGATAGAAGAGAAGGAATACGAGTACGAATATGGAGTTGTTGCTGGATAAGAAGAAGAAGAAGCTGAAGCAATTTCAGTAATGGAAGAACACAGGGAACCGCAGTAGACTCCATTACGCAACATACGACGAGCTGCAAAGATCGCCCTCATTTTTCTCTGCTTGCCCTAAAACTCGATTTTGATGGCAAAACCTCTGATTTGGGGTTTACGCCCAAAGACGAAGAAATATATATATATGTATGTATGTATTCTCATCTAGGACCTTGGACTTTGTTTAAAGCTCATTTCAGCCCTTCAACTGCAGGGTGTTAAAGGACAAATCATGTCTAGCTAAGTTGGTCGGTTGGTAACATCCTAGGGGGTGTGGATGGGATCTAGTCTATCTGAGTTCGATCTTAGGGGAAGTCAATTGAGGACATGAGGAGTACCCAGTCCTTGGGTTGGTCTAGTCATAGACTAGGTTGCCCTTAGCCCAGTCAAAGCCTTTGGTTGGGTTCTAGGTCTAGCGTAAGTTGGGTCAGGACAACAGTGTATTAGTAGACTGCCCGTGGATGCCCGATATCACCGGGAATACGGGCGTGTGTGTGTGTTTGTGATAGTCGTTCGTTGGTTCGATGCCGCTATGCCTTAAAAAATATGGGAGTTAAAAGGAAAACGATGGACAAGAGATTGAAAATGTATGTATATGAAAAAGAGCACGTAATGGTGTAATTATCTATTGTATAAAGTTAACAATCATATTGAAGTTGGTAATAAAAGGATATCGGGTTCATTTGTGTTAGATTTGGTTAGGTTGAAATGATCATAACTTGGTTTAAACCCTATACATAAGGTTTGAAGATTTCACAGCTAGATTAGATATCAGGTTGCTTCGAGTTAAGTTAACGGATCTAAACAATCAATAGATAAATAAATAAACATGTGGCTCTGATACCACTGTTGGGTTTTTTTATGGAACCCTCGTATCAAACTGACACGAGTCAACAATGGATCTCAAACCTAACTGGGATGAGATACACAATACAAACTTTAAAGAAGTTTAGACAATCAAACCTAACTGGTTTGATCAGCGAAAGCGATTAAGTGACAAAACCCTGAAAATTACACAGATATTTTATTTATCTATTTGAGCATAATAGTAGGATTAAATATTACCTTGGAAGCTCGAGATCAGTCCACCCATGATGAGTCCACACGAATTCCTTCTAGTCGGATAATAACCCCAAGTTCACGAACAAGCTGTACGCGAAGAACTGATCGAATAAACTCGAAACTGAAATTGGTTTCGGGTTTATTGTTGAAATCGACCAAGAGAGAGAGAGAAGAGAGAGAGAGAGAGAGAGGGGAGAGAGAGTTTGAGAGAGTTTTTAGGTTTCTTTTAGATTGGAAAAACAATTGTGTTTTGTGGTTAACCCTAACTATCTATTTATATGGAAAAACGTTACCATACATCAGATAGTTTCCATAACCTTAATATTTATCTTTGTGGAAATTAAAACATATCTTTTCATTCCCAAAGAAAAGAATATTCCATTATATATAATAAAATAATTTCTAATTAATTCAAGAAACCTTTAACTTTGGAGTTTCTTACAGAAAACACCCAACTGATTTATAATTAACTATTATAAATCCAAACTCTCCAAACTGGGGTTATTTTACTTATTCGAATTACAGGTCCTCACAGGTGTGACGCTCAAGTATCTTATAACGTTGGATGTGCGATCATTGGTTTGTCAACTTCTGCACATAATTACCAACATTATATATGTATTAAAAAATAGTCGAGAGGTTAAAACCTTCACCGAATCAAACTCATTAATCAAACTTTTATTATAATAGTCGTCATCATCATCATCATTGATCAGAGTAAACTACATTGTTCACTCCACCGATTCATCCTCTTCTTTCTCTCTCTCTAAAACTCTTTCCTTCTCTCCAAAATTACACTTCAATTGTTGAAGAACCTATCAATACAATTACATATTCGAAATTCTCGCTACGAATCCTTCCTAGAGGTATCAAAATTACACCATTATTATCCTTCCTCGCTACGAATTCTCCTTATCAGTACGTTTTAATTTTATTGTAATCGTATTGTCGATACCTTCGAAATGAGCCTATTATTGAAAAGTATAAAGTAAAAAATAAATTAACTTAATAATTATAGGATATTGAGTTTCATTTTAAGATACACTAAAATACGTTAAAAATACATATATAATCGTAATCTTGAGATTATAGAGGGGAAAAACTGCAAGAAACTTGATATTCAAAATTAATAGCCATGAAGACGATCCATCTTAAAATGAGTGTCAATGGAATGAAACAATATAAGAACAATTTGCATTAGAAAACAATTATGATCTTAGTCTTTCTCAAACATGCAACATGATAGAATTTTTCCATGCACACACATACATCATAACCCGCAATGCGCAGGCACTGTCACCTCGTTTTAAATAAAGATCAATATAACTTGTTTGATTCAAATTTTTATGGGTTAATTTTATGTATGCCCTTCTTAAAACTCAAAATATCATATTTACCCAACTTAAACTATAAATATCATATATACCCTTCCTAACATATCAAAATATCATATTTACCCAAAATATCGATTTTTATCAATTTTTAATTCTTTTAAATTAGATTTAATACTCAAAAATAGTTAAATGACTATTATACCCTTTTTTTAATCTAATACAAAAATATCAAATTTACCCAACTTACAAATTACCTCCTAACCACAACACTGATTTTGGGGACAAAATCCTCAAAAGGAGGAGGTATTTGTAACATTCCGTTTCCAATATGCCTAAATTATCTGCTAAGCATGCTTAATTATTATGTTAAAAAGGACATTACGTGTTTATTATGATAATCTATGATTTAGTGGGAATTGGGTTTGAAAATCTAAAGTTATATTTCTTATAAAATACCCTTATCAGTAACCAAAATCCCATTTCGATTTTTCTTGATTGAAATTGAACTAGTAAAGTATGTATATAAGTTAGGTGGAAGAAGCGATTATGTGCTCATAGGACGACAATAATTGCATCAACTTTTTGAAAAAAAAAACGATGGGCAATAAGCTTGTATCCTTACTACTTCTTGCAGATGATAATGGAGTTAACTTCAGCCACAAATGATTTTCACTTTGGTTCAGTTGCGTCCGCAAATACACTTCGTTGGCCCGGGAAGAAAAAAAAAGAATGTGTGAAAATTGCAAAAACATATTTTAATTAACAAAATTGTTGTTGATTAAATAGGTAGGTCATTTGGTTACTCAATGACATATAATGTTGTTCGTACGTTTTAACATGCGGAAATAAAAAATGATGGAATAATAAAATAATCATTTGGTTTCAGGATGAAATAATATAGTATTGGTAATTTATTTAACTATTTTTGAGAGTTTTTAAAATGAAAAATTTACAAAAACGATTATTTGAGTAAATATAATATTTTTATAGGTTAGAATTAACTAGTTTTTGTTATTTAATCTCATATTAAAATAATTAAAAATAAAGAAAAAATACTTTTTGGGTCCAAAAAATATGATACTTTCGGTTTAAATAAGGACATATATAAAATTAACCCTACCATATTCTTATGTGTTGAATATTAAATAAAGGAAAGTACAAAATTTTATACATTTAAAAAAAATAGAATTTAATAAACAAAGATGTTTGAGTGACAAATAAATTAGATATTACAGAGTTTTTTTAATTTTTATAGAGATCTCTGAATTTAAATAGTATCTTTTGGTTTAAAAGAAAAGTTAATTTCACCAAAAATATCATATTTATTCTACTTAATTACAAATATTATATATGTCTTTTTTAATTAACCTATCAAAAATATCATATTTATCTAAATAAATATTTTTATCAACTTTTAATCATTTAAAATTAGATATAATAATAAAAATAGTTACATGACTATTTTACCCCCTTTAAGTTTAATACACAAATATCATATATGTATTTCCTAACCTATAAAAATATAATATTTACCCAAATAACTATTTTGTCAATTTTCAATCATTTTAAATTAGATTAAATTATTAAAATAGTTAAATGAATCACTAACATTATATATCATTTCATAATCAAATGCTTATCTTATTATTCCTCTATTTTGTGTTCTTCAATGCCAAAACATACAAACAACATTATGTCAATTAATTAGCAAATAGCTTCTTTATTCAACAACAATGGAACAAATTCTAGTCTCTTCACTTCGTTTCCAAATCTGTATACGTAACCAAATCCAATTCCAATTTTCTTGATTGAAATTTAACTAGTAAAGCATAAATATAAGCTAGAGGAAGAGGCGATCACATACTCATAGGACGATAATAACTGCATCACTTTTTTGAAAAAACGATGGCCAATAAGCTTCTATCTTTGCAGACGATAATAGAGGCAATTACAGCCACAAATGGTTTTCACTTTGGTTCAGTTGCATCCACAAATACACTCTGTTGGTCCTGCAAGCAAATACCATCATGTGAAAATTGCAAAAACGTGTTTTAATTAAGAAAGTTGTTGATTAAAGAGGCTATTTGGTTATGAAATAACATATAATGTTCTTCGTACGTTTTGGCATGCAAAAGTAAAAAATGAAGGAATAATAAATAATCATTTGGTTTCGAGATGAAATACAAGGTTAGTGATTATTTAACTATTTTTGATAATTTAAAATGATTAAAAATTGACAAAAATGATTATTTGGATAAATAAGATATTGTTAGAGGTTAGAAAGGGAACAAAATCATTAATTTAGTATTGTTTTACTTAGGTTATGTTTGGCAAACTAGTTGATAAGCTAGCTGATGATTAATAAGCTAGCTGGTGACTGATAAACTAGCTTATGAACAAATCATGTTTGACAAAAACTAGCTTATGAGTATGTAAAATGACCAAAAAGGACATCCTTAATAAAGAATCAATTCAAAGTATTTTATAATATAATTAAGACAAATTTCTAATAATACAATTAAAATAAGTTTCTAATAATATAATATGTTAAATAATACAAACAATAAAAATATTATATAATATAATATATTGAAATAATATAGAATTGATTATTATTATATATACACACTATAAATTTAGAATTTGTCAAAAACAAATTTAAAAAAAAAATCCACATTAACTTATAATTTAAGTTATATTAAATATAATAAAATAAATTAATAAACTTTACATATCTAAAATAATTAATAATTTTAAAAGAATATAATTAAGAATTAAATACAAATATTTTCTTATTAAAATATTTAACATATTTTAATTATATAACATATTAAAAAATTATTATAATTATTTTTTGATACTTAAACTATTATTGATATCTAATATAATTAATAATATTTGAAAATAAATAATATATAATGTATAGTTTAATTTAATTAATAATTAATTTTTATTATTATTAACGATTAATAATAGTTAATATTAATAAAGGGTATAATTGGTAAAAGTCAGAATAAGCTTCTCATAAGCTACTCAAATTAGCTTATGAAAAAGCTAGCTTATAAGCTACTTTTGGTCCTATCAAACATGTGCACAGAAAATAAGCTAGCTTATAAGCTAGCTTATTTTTATCAAACAATGCCTTGGTTCCAGTATATTTTACATAGGTGCTTGTCAAACATGAGATAGTGTTTTGTCTTATGTCATCGTGTTCTGCATACCAAACGTATCCTTAGTGGACACAGTAGATAATTAGGTAACCAAAACAGAAAGTTAATGAAGAAAACAACGAGTGTCAACCGAAAATATTTAAGGGCAAAAAATCCAAGGTGGCATCGAAAGCTGTTACCAGTGGTACATAACGTGTGGTTAATTATGGCTTATCTGATGCTTATCCAATAGCTTTAGTTTTTTCCTTTTTGGGCTATTGAAGACCTTAAAGCTTTTGGATTATGTAGCATTTGAGAAAGTTTTTGAGGTGGCAGATTTGAGCATAGGGGAAGAATATTAAGGTTCACAATTTATTAACTTTTGTGAGACTATAAGTTGGAGGTTTAAACATTCTTGCATTTTCGTAAATAGAAAAGGTTTTCGTTTGAATCTTTCTTTATATATATAAGACAGGGTCAGATTTAAATGGAAACCCAAGTTTAATTGTAAATTATATAAGGATAGCCGAGAGCGCACCCCGTGTCCTATTCAACTCGGCTCGGCTCATATTCAATTTGAACAATACAAAATTATTCACACTCAATATTATTCAGTCTGAATATGCCATGTGTCATGCTGTCGGTTGTCCTCACGTTCACAATCAAATTTGAGTTTTCATTTGAACTATATATATATATGTATATAAAAGAAGACATAATGAGAGAGATAGATATAGAGAGAGATGCAGATTTATACAAAAACACTAACTAACGTAAGTAGCTTCGTCGATGTACGAAATTATATATATATGATTCACGTGCAAAATCATATATAATCCATATTCATGTACAAAACGCGACTTTGCCTGCAACTAATAAGTTGCGTCCAAGTTGTCCGCGCCCCCTTTTCTTCGTTAGTGTAAAATGACATGTGATTTTGTACATGAACGAAACTTCTTACTTTCTCGTAAATAGTTAGCGTTCTCGTTCAAACTTTTTTCTATATATATATATTGATGATATATTGATATTGTTAATATATTGATTGATTCTTATGTTACTGAACGATTTAGAAAAATTCGAATAAAAATATAGGGTTTGATAAAAGTTTTGATTTATAAACATCCCTGTATCACTAAAAAAAATAAAAAGATTGAAATTAAAATAAAAAACTTTCAAATAACAGTATCCGTAGATTATTATTATTAATAATATAATAATAAAAACTTTCAAATAAATGTTTCTACGTTCTTTTCAAGAGCATGAAAAGTGTGACTGATTTGATGGATTCACCATCGTTTATAAATGTGAGGTTAAACCTTTTTCAAAGAGCAACTTATTGTACACAAACTCTACTTTCAATATTCTATTGAACAAGATAGCGTTATTCGTCCAACTGCAATTTTTCCTCCTAGCGTTTGGGGAGATCAGTTTCTTAAATATAATCAGGTAAGTGAAGTAGAAGTTCATTAATTTTTTTTAAGATATCCGTCGGTAAACCGTTGGAAATTGTTTTGCTTAGCGATAAAATACCGACGGAAACTAGGATTCCCCGTCGGTATTTTGTCACACGACATGTAAAATATGTGGAAATTCTCGTTAAAAATAGCAAATTTTCAAGAAGCAAATGCATAAAATGTGTGTAGTTTAAAAAAATTAAATTAAAAAAGTTTCTACCAAAACAAAAATGGCAAATGCGTGCTTAACATGTAAATGACCTCTTCCATTGAATTGACTTTTAATTGAAGCAAGAAGAGCTAGACCGGGTTCATGAACAAGTTGTTGAAGACTTGAAAGCAAAAGTGCGAAAGGAACTATTAGTGCATTTGAATGTTTCAGCTGAACATACAAATTTGTTAAAATTGGTTGACGCAATCCAACGCCTTGGTATAGCCTATTATTTTGAGGAAGAGATTAATGAAGCCTTGCAACATATTTATGATGCATATGGTAATAACTGGAATGGTGGTTGCACTTCCCTTTGGTTTCGACTCATGCGACAACAAGGCTTCTTTGTTTCATGTGGTCAGTGTATATGTGAATTAGTTAAGATTAATTTTTCAAACATATTGCATCCGTAATTTACAATATATCATGGTTAATCAATACAGATGTTTTCAACAACTATATGAACAAAGAAGGAGCTTTTAAGGAGACCTTGACCTATGATGTTCAAGCCTTGCTTGATTTGTATGAGGGAGCGTATATGAGGGTGGAAGGTGAAGTTATTCTTGATAATGCTCTTGTTTATACAAGAACTCGTCTTGCTAACTTATCCAAAGGTCATCTTCATGGAATCAATATTGATTCTACCAAAATACAAGAAGCATTGAAACAACCAATAGTAAAAAGGTTGCCGAGACTAGAGGCGTTACGCTATATACCTTGCTACCAACAAGAGGCTAATCACAATGTGTATTTGCTAAAACTTGCCAAGTTAGGGTTTAACATACTTCAATCATTGCATAAGAAGGAGCTTAACCAGCTTTCGAAGTATGCATATACAATCCCTTTCTTGTTTCATTTATTCATTCACTTACACCTAATGATTGTTTAACTATTAGTTCAGATATTTTCATGGACTTGTACATGTGTTTCAATTTAATATAGGTGGTGGAATGATTATGATGCTTCAAACAACTTCCCCTATGCAAGAAATAGATTGGTTGAATGCTACTTTTGGGCCTTGGGCGTGTACTTTGAGCCTAAATATTCTCGATCTAGAATTTTTTTTACGAAAATTATTGCAATAGCAACTATTCTGGATGACACTTTTGATGCTTATGGTACTTATGAAGAGCTTGAGATCTTTACTGAGGCAATTCAAAGGTATGTAGTCAAACATACACTTTGTTTGCCTATATAATAAAGTATTTTAGTCAAAGTTATTGATCAACTACTCATTGTATTTTATAGGTGGTCGATTACATGCTTGGAAATGCTTCCGAAATACATGAAACCATTATACCAAATGATTATGGATGTTATGATAGAAATGGAAGAAGTCATGGCCAAGGAGGGAAAATCTTATCATGTCAAGTATGTGAAAGAGTCTGTAAGTTGATCTAAAATATCCTTATACTTTTGTAAGAGCAACTTTCATATGTTTCTAGGTTTAAAGAAGTTGGAATAGTCATGATTCCCTATATATATATATATATCTACTTGGATTTAGATTAACAGTTTTAAAAGTTCTGCCGCAAACTCAAATTTTATTGTGCATGTGAGAACAACCACGAGCTCACCACGTAGCATATTCGGTTCTACTCACAACTGAATGTTGTATTATTCAGTCTGCATCTGAATAATAATAATACATCATTATGCAGAATGAATATGCCACGTGGCGCTCTCTAGACTGTCCTCACATTCACAATAAAATATGAGTTTTCATTTGAACCTGACCCTTTAGTTTATATACAAAATGTAAGTATGTTTGTTACTATATATATTAATTTGGTCTTGATGGTTTTACTTATAGGTTTTTGAAGTATTCTTTACAATTATAAATGATTTAGCATTTTCCTAGATTTTTTGCTTAATTAACAATCTTCCTAACTATGACCATATATAGATGATAGAATATATTGCAAGCTACATGGTGGAAGCAAAATGGAGAAATGAAGGATATATACCAACACTAGAGGAGCACATGTCTGTTTCATTTATTAGTTGTGGTTTCAAACACCATGTAACAACAAGTTTTGTTGGCATGGGTGATATAATCACAGATGAATCATTCAAATGGGTTTCAAGCTATCCCACTCTTGTCAAAGCTTCGTGTGCAGTTTGTAGGTTTCAGGATGATATAGTCACCCATAAGGTACATCCAAACATCCAAGTAATTATATCTCCTTCTCTGATTATCATTAGTTCACTACAATAACACTAAGTTTATTGGACATATATATATAAAAACAAAGAAAATATCTTAATATATTACTCTATGAGAGCAAAAAATATTAATGTCTTATCTAAACACGTTCTCTGTAATAAGTCTATAAGATGTTTTAGGATGTACAATACTTTTAGGACATTTTTATTAAAAAACATCGTATTAGCTATTTTATAAGATAATATTTGAAAAAAGTGTCCTATAAAACACAAGTGTCCTAAAAAAATATGGGTTTACATAATATTTTCTAAAAAAATGTCCTATAAAATAGCTAATACGACGATTTGTATTAAAACTGTCTTTAAAAACTTGCTAAGACATTAAAAAGCATCCTATAAAATTACTATAATGCCATGGGTTGCTTTAAGTTTTTCAATAAACAGTATTAGAAAGTAGTCTATTAGGACGCTTAGAAGTTGGTAGCGTACTATAAACCCAATTTTATTGTAGTGTATATATATTTTTTCTACTTGAGCAAATATGATAAGAACTAAGTGAAATTACAGGAGGAGCAAGAAAGAAAGCATGTTGCATCTGGCATCGAATGCTACATGAAGCAATTTGATGGCACTGAAGAACATGCCCATGATGTGTTCAGCAAAAGGGTTGAAGATGCATGGAAAGAAATGATTCGAGAGTCCCTCACTTGCAAAGATGTTCCAATGCCGCTAATTAAGCAGGTGATCAATTTCGCACGCGTGATTGATGTCCTCTACAAGGATAAGGATACTTTCACTCATGTCGGAGATGAATTTATTAACTATATCAAATCTCTTCTCATTAACTCTATGAGTATATGAGTTCCAATTCTTCATGGGGCAACATTCTATATATTTGGGAAGTTGATCCAATCCCTTTCATAAAGTTGGTCGATCGTGGGATCATTATATACAAGATCTCAAGTTATATGGTGCGCAAAGGATTTAAATGTTTAATAAGTACTTATTTGGTCAAGTACATGCTTAATATTATTATGTATGATTTTCTATGTGTTACGAAGTTTCAATAATAAAGTGTGATTCATGTCTTATTGTGCATTTATTTTCGAAAGACCACTATATCAAAAAATTCAGTTATTAAAACATATTTTTTACGTATCAAGTATACTTAACCTGATCATTTGCCCCTCAAACTCCGATCTTCCTCCCTACCCACAAGTACATATCACTCTACATCTTTAATAGCACAAAAGTACTAACTATACTCGGATGGATGAGGCGGATAAAGTAGATTACAAAGGGAGACCACAAGAGTAAAATGCGTGGGATTATAGTAACAGAAGGAGAGTTTTTAACATAAAAACCTGAAAATAGAATAATCGTTTATTCATTTATATAAGCAAGGTACGTACAAATATTTTCCACATCAACTGAATTATGCCAAACAAGCAAATTAAAGTGATAAGATAACCTGTTTAGAAGGCAACGGGTTACTATCACTCCCGGAGCCAACTTTGGCTTAGGGTGTTCTGAGGCACACCCTTCACATTCGCAGGGGCGGAAGGCCTTGAGGGCAGTGGGGGGCCAAGTCCCCCTATTTCTCATGTCATCACTAAGCCACTATGAGATTTAATGGTTATTTGTATAAAATTTTGCTACTTTGGCCACTCCCAAGTCACCAACTACAAATTATATATGATTTTGTACATTGACGAAGTTTTCATGTTTTCTTAAATTGTTAGCGTTCTCGTATGAACTCACCCCATGTAATATAATATATAAATAAACAAAACGTAAAAAGTTGATGTATTATTCATGGGTTTTTTAAAAGAAACATGCAAGTTATTCTTAAAAATCCTAGAGAGGCAACAAAAAATGATAGTATCTTATATATGATATTCAAATACTTGAAAACGCCAAATAAAAAAGTTCAAAGGGAAAGTAACGCGTTTGTTGGTCCCCTCGGGCTCTCATGCCCGTGTCCCGCCAGTGCACATCCCCCCCCTCCCTTTTGCATGTATAGAGAAAGGTGATGATTGCTCTTGCTCACACATGTTCTTTGGAGTAATAAACTCATATAGGTTAAATCCAGTTAGCTGTTGATTATACATTCATAATCTTTCTTGAAGTTTATGTTTTAGTTTGTTAAAAATTAGGATTCACTCACATTTATGTCTCATAAATTTAGATAAATAATTTATTCAGATTAATACTCACCTAGGGACCGTTTACCAAATTCTTATCAGATAAGGGTTTATCGGCAAGATATTCACATTCAACTGCCTTATCATTAGGAGCCATTTTAAACTTCCAAATTCTATGGATTGTTAGTAATTATTTTAAACTCACTAAGAACTTATAAGGGAAGAGTCATTTCCCACACTTAGTATGGTAAGAGTTTAGATCTTTGGCTCCATACCTTGTCTTTTATAAGCTTTTTGATTTTTTCCATGATGAATCAATAAGGTAAATAATATTGGTAAGCAATTAGTAAACAACCCTTACTTATACGCATTAATTGCATATTTTAGTTCTAAGCAAATTGATTAAGCCTTTTCTATTCAAATTGTTAGTCTTGAATCAGGACATAGACCACCATAGACACACACACACACACACACACACATAAAACCTCTTTACTTTATAAAGGGATTTAAAGGTGTTTCATATGTTCTCATGTTATGTTAAAGTAAATTCTACCATATATAGGGACCGTGACACAAATTAAAAGTGATTGCTTATTTTTGCATAATAAAAAGGTTGAAACAAGAACACCATCCTCATAAAAAATTTATAGTTGTTTTAGAACCGGAACCGAAACCGGTTCCCAAATATAAAGAATCAGTGCAACCGATTCCAGTTTCGGTTTATTCATTCTAGGAACCAGTAACCACTGATTCCAATTCATGAAGTTTCGTTGAATAACCGCTTTTGCTCACCCCCTGAGCCTCAATAAATATTGCGCGTTTAGAAAACTTTTAAATTAAAGGGAGAATTGCATCTATATCCTTACAAACTTACAAAACTACATATATATCCTTGTAAACTTTTAAACTACACGTATATCCTTACAAAACTTAACTAAATACACATATATCCTTATACTCATTTTATTATTTTTAAACTATTTAAAAATTATTAATAAATATCTCTAGGGAGAATTGCATCCATATCCTTACAAACTTACAAAACTACAAACTTAACTAATTACATATATATCCTTATACCTATTTTATGTATTTTTAAACTATTTAAAAATAATTAATAAAAATCTTTAATATAATTTAAATGTTAAATCCCAAATCTACCCTTACTTTTTTTTTTTTTAAAATTCTAATCAAAATCAAATTCTATCTTGCTCCCAATTAGATGACGCGTTCTTCTTCTTCTCTAATCCTTGCTCCCAATTAGATGACGCGTTCTTCTTCTTCTCTAATCCTCGTTCTCTTCCTAATGGACGACATAGACAGAGTTCTTCTCTGCGGTTCCTCCATCATCGACAACAAGAAACTCTTGTTCTTAATCAACATCTTGAGATTTCCGATTTTTGATTTTCGAATTTAGAAACCTAATTGCAATTTCTGATTTTTGATTTTAGAAACCTTGCGGTAATTTTCATCTATTTCCACTGATTTTGTACAAAATTTAAGCTTTTTCAAGTTTGAATGAAATCTCCCCCATTTTTATTGCTTATTGAAACCTTAATCACAAAACCCACAAACTGGATTTTGTACAAAATTTGAACTTGGATCTGCTCCACTTCAAGTTTGAATGATTTTTTCTCCATTTTTATTGCTTAATCACAAAACCCACAAATCAATTATAAAGATTCTTGAACTGCTTTTTAAAAAAATTGAAGTTTTAATGGAGATCAATTATAAAGATTCCTGAACTTCTTTTTAAAAAAAATTGAAGATAGCAAAATGCAACATATATGGTTTCTGCTACTAATTTAATTAAACAGAATTCTAAGATAGCATACCTTGAGGAAATAGTGCAGTCATTTGGCCAGAAATAGTGCAGAATTCTAACTGAATGGTTTCTGCTGCTGGTTTCTACAGTAACCTAAAGCAGGATTCTAAGATAATGCAGTCATTTGGGCAGAAAACAATAAGACAGGAACCAAAATTTAGCTGCACAGAATTTGGCCAAATAAAAATAAGACAGATTCCAACACGTTAATCATATTGCAGAAAACAATCTGATTGCAACACTTATCTGCATAGGATTTGGGAATATATAACTTGTTAAAGCCCAATCTCCATATATATAATTCCAAGATCAAAAGATAGCTACTAGTGATCAACTGGTGGCCAAATAAGCATTTTGCATTATAGCTACTAGTGGTTACAAAGGAGACCAACCACAGAGAACCATTGAACTGCAGCCACACATGTGAATCATGGAGACCCTTACATCCATCAAGCATACAATATTGAACTTCTTTAGATACAAGACATTTAGTGTTAATTTGCACTCAATGCATAGAATGCTTATTCAGTCAGGCATGCCTTTTAACCCAAGTATCGAACAAAAAGTTGGACTTGAAAGTTAAAGTTTTGAAGGGTCCTCTACTTCCATAATTGATATGGCTAACGTAATAAGCTAATTACCATATAAATGATCTATCCTTGCAATAAGTGCAGACATGATCCGCAGAGGTATCACCGCTATGGTTCTGTGGTGTTTCTAGGGCATTAGCTGGCGGTGACAGTCGCGATATCGTCGAATGGGAAGCATGTGGTTTCAACCGTTTAGTCACACTACTTCATATAAGATTTGATCTGTGCTTGTGGCCGGTTCGAAGCAGGTGGTTTCAATAGCTTAATGAAGCAGGTGATTTCAACTGTTTAGTCACACTAATTCATAGAAGCAGGTGGTTTCAACAGCTTAATGAAGCTGAATGAAGCTTAAGTATCACAGCTTAATGAAACTTAATTTGAACTATCGCATCAATCTGGATGAATAAATCAGCAATCGAAATTGATATAGCAATCGAAAAAGATGAAATTGATTTAGAATCGAAATTGATTTAGCAATCGAAAGTCAGCAATCGAAATCGCAATAGGAAAATCAGTATTCGGCTGTTGATGATGGAGGAAAAACATTAGTAAGCGTCGATAGGAAGAAGAAGAACAATTAATAGGTGCCGATTAGAAAAGAAGAAGTCGATTTTGACGCCCGCCATTAGAGAAAAGAAGAAGTCGATCTCTTGTTGATGGAATTTAATTTTGATTTTGAATAGAAAATAGATAATTGATTTACAAGGGTAAGGGTAATTAAACCTATATTCTTGCAAACCTTTAAACTATATCTATATCCTTACAAAGTTTAACTAATTACACATATATCCTTATACCTATTTTATTAATTTTTAAAGTATTTTAAAATAATTAATATTATTCTTATATGTTAAATCCATAATCTACCCTTACCCTTCTAAATAGGTCTAAATCAAAATCGATGAACAACAAGTCGACTTCTTCTTCTAAATCTGGTACGTATCTCTGAAATTGATCCACTTTCTTCTCTGAGTTTTTCGATCAACAGATTGTTGAGCATCGAAATTGATCGACTTTTCATCTTCCTCTCTAAGTTTCGATCAACATAATGAAGAAATTGATTCTCTGTACAAATTGGTTACTGGAAGAAGTGATAACGGCGATTTGGTAACGAGAAGATTCGAATTTTCATTTAAAACACGAAATTTATCACAGAAAGATGATGACGATATATGTACGGTTTCCTTATAATTACATAAGTTTTATAAGGATATAGGTGCAATTCTCCCTTTAAAAAAAATTAATTTCATTCATGCCCTTATTATAACTCAAAATATCATATTTTAATCTACAAATATTATATATTTACTTTTTAACCTATCAAAAATATCATATTTATCCATAACTATTTTTGTCAATTTTTAATTATTTTAAATTAGATATAACAATATAAAATAGTTAGATGCGTATTATACCCCTTTTAAGTTTAATACACAAATATAGTATATGTTTTTCCTAACGTACAAAAATATAATATTTACTGAAATGACTATTTTTGCCAGTTTTCAATCATTTTAAATTAGATTAAGAAGACTTTTGGTTGAAGGTATTGGAGGTAAGAAATGAGATGACAATGAAAGTTGTTATTTGGTTTCATAATATATAATGAATCATTCCTGCAGATCCATTAATTTTTATTCTTGACCAAATTGGGGGAATGAACATTCTATTTTTACTTAGTTCATTTTCTTATATGTCGTTCCATCTCTTGATGTTAGATGAAACATATTTTGTATTTTCAAGTTGAAGTAACACATATTTTTTTAATATAAGACAAAATTTCATTGATTATATTAGGCTAACCAAACAACATCAACGCAATTCTCATTTATATTCTCATTCTCATGCATTTCCATTTTCATTTTCATTCACATTCCTCAAAATGAACCAACCACCCCTAAATTATCGATGTAGTTAATGAAACGCTAACATTATAAATCATTTCTTAACCAAATGATTATTTTAATATTACATTATTTTTTATTTTTGCATGCTAAAACGTACAAATAACATTATATGTCATTTAATAACTAAATAACTTTTATATTCAACAACTAAAATTTGATTTTTGTTGAATATAGAAGAGACTAGATTTGTTCTAATTGTTGTTGGATATAAAAGCTCTATATTCAACAACAATTAGAAGAAAATACAGTCTACAAATCTCTATACGTAACCAAATCCAATTTCAATTTTTTCTTGATTGAAATTAAACTAGTAAAGCATGTATATAAGTTGGTAGAAGAAGCGATTACGTATTCATAGGACGACAATAATTGCATCAATTTTTTTGAAAAAACGATGGCCAATAAGCTTCTATCCTTGCTACTTCTTGCAGATGATAATGGAGGTAATTTCAGCCACAAATGATCATTTTCACTTTGGTTTAGTTGCGTCCACAAATACGCTTCGTTGGTCCTACTATACAAGCAAAATACCAATGTGTGAAAATTGCAAAAACATATTTTAACTAACAAAATTGATGTTGATTAAATAGGTTATTCGGTTATTAAATAACATATAATGTTCTTCGTACATTTTGACATGCAAGAATAAAAAATGGTGGAAATAATAAAATAATTATTTGGTTTCAAAATGAAATATAGTGTTAATGATTTATTTAACTATTTTTATAGTTCAATCTAATTTAAAATGATTAAAAGTTGACAAAAATGATTATATAGGTAAATATGATATTTTTATTGGTTATAATTAACTATTTTTTACTATTAAATCTAATTTAAAATGATTATAAATGAACGAAAAGTTAACTTTTGGATATTTTTATAAGATAAAAAAGGCATATATAATATTTATAAATTAGATTGAATAAATATGATATCTTCAGTTTTAATAAAAACACATATAAATTTAATATGTTGAATCCATCTCTAATGGAGTCACCAAATCTTACCCTAAACACTAAATTTGGTGTAAATGTTACTATTCATATCTCTAATGGGGTCACTATTTTTCATACTATATTTGGTGTAACACTATTTTTTACACTATTTTTAACACTACTTTTCAATGTAAAAAAGATTTGGTGTAAAAAATAGTGTTACCCATTGAAGAAGATTTACTAGTAACACTAAATCTTATATTATTTCTTACACTACTTTTAATATTTGGTGTAAAAAATAGTGTTACCCATTGAAGATGCTATAATAAGTAGTAAAAAGAAAGTACAAAATTTTATATATTTAAAAAAATTAGAATTTAACCAACAAAGATGTTTGAGTGACAAATAAATTAGATATTACATAGTCTTTTTATTTTTATCGACAATTTCTGAATTTAAATAGCATGTTTTGGTTTTAAAAGAAAATTTAATTTCAATCATGTCCTTATTATAATTAAAAATATCATATTTATTCGAGTTAATTACAAATATCATATATATTTTTCTTAACATATTGAGTTAAGTTCCGGTGAGACCAAGCCTTTTTGGTGAGACCGGTGAGACCAACATATTTTACTTGAAACTTCACATCAAAACATTTATGAAGGTAAAAAAAATTGAACATTCATCGTTAAAACATACTAAAAAACACTATTGAAAAAAAAAATTCCGAAAAAAGCTTAAAAAACGAAACCTTCACAGCAGTTTATTTTGTGAAGGTTCGCATTATATATATGTAACCTTCACAGAACTTGAGCTGTGAAGGTTTCGTTTTTTAGCTAGTTTTCGATATTTTTTTGCATCGAAAGTGAATTTTAGGTCTGCGTATTCGAGTTTTATGTACATTCACGGTGTTTTTTTGTGAAGTTTCATACGTTAGGTACTGATCTCACGCGGTCTCACGGTAACAGCTTGGTCTCACCTGATCCTAAGTCCTAAGTTTAATACACAAATACTATATATATATATATATCTTTATTAACCTATAAAAATATAATATTTATCCAAATAATTATTTTATCAAACTTCGATAACTTTAAGATTAAATTATTTCATCTCCAAATCCATATACCTAACCTAACCAAATCCGATTCCGATTTTTCTTTATTGAAATTTAACTAGGAAAGCGATCACATGCTCATAGGATGACAATATAACTGCATCACTTTTTTTAAAACACGATGGCCGATAAGCTTCTATCAATTTCTTTCAGCCATAAATGATTTTCACTTTGGTTCAATTGCATCCACAAATACACTTTGATGGTCCCGCAAGCAAAGTACCAATGTCTCAAAATTGCAAAAACGTGTTTTAATTAAGAAAATTGTTGTCGATTAAAAAGGCTATTTGATTATGAAATGACAATGTTGTTGATACATTTTGGCATGCAAGAACAAAAAATGAAGGAATAATGAAATAATCATTTGGTTTCGAAATGAAATATAAGGTTAGTGATTATTTAACTATTTTTGATAATTTAAAATGATTAAAATTTGAAACAAATAATTATTTAGATTTTAAAAAAGGGTATAATAGTCTTTTAACTAATTTTGTTATTAAATTTGATTAAAATGATTAAGAATTGACAAAAACTAGTTATTAAGAGTCCGGGTTTTGCGCTAGGTTATAAATTGTGGTATATGACGAACTTCATGTATTGTGTTGTGAATTTAACAAGATGCTTACAATAAAAAAGAGATATATGGTATAACTGATGTCTTTTTTACGTGAATGTTAGCATGTAGATAATATGTGTGTGTAGGGGGGTTATATGTTAATAATTATTTAAAATAAATAAAAAATTAATAAATCAATAAATAAAAAATATTAATTTTAAGATATTTCGACGTAAAGCTTTGGAAAAATATCATGTACTCATCAATGGTTTAATTAAATTACTTGATTTTTTTATTAAAGCTATAAGTTTATAATTAACCAATAAAATAAAATGTCGTAATAAAACATATAAATAACGTAAAAGAAACAAAATGTGAATTATGTAAGTTGAGAATAAAAAATATAAAGATGGTATACTATAAAGACCAAATATGTGAATTTAATCAAACATTTTTTTGGATTAGTTAACCAACTTAATTTAACAAAGTTTGATGGAGGGATGAAATAAACCCATAAAGATGAAAAAACAGTTTTTAGAAATCAATGACTAAAAGCATTCTAAATATCAAACTATAGGGACCAAGGTCGTACTTTACTCCATAACTACAGTGACCAAAATGGTACTTTAAGCTATATGTTTACCATTCACTTACTTTGTGAATTCATATAAGGGAAAATTGTATTTTGGGTAAATATGATATTTTGATAGGTTAAGAAATACATAATATTTGTAGATTAAGTCGGGTAAATATGATATTTTCAGTTTTTAATAAAGACATATG
Organism: Centaurea solstitialis; assembly: GCA_030169165.1. Taxonomy (NCBI): domain Eukaryota; kingdom Viridiplantae; phylum Streptophyta; class Magnoliopsida; order Asterales; family Asteraceae; genus Centaurea; species Centaurea solstitialis. The sequence continues at coordinate 62,142,098 of CM058042.1, read as the reverse complement.
AAATTAACCTTTTGGATAATAATAATAATAAAGATGAAAATAAAAATAAAAATTTTATTTTCATAAATGTTAAGGGGTTGTTTGGCAGTTGCTGAATGGTTTTGGTTAGGGGTGTTCAAAATATCCGAAACCGAAATACCGAACCGAAAAACCGGCGAACCGTACCAATTTTTAGGTTAACCGAACCGGGTTTTTCAAAAAGTTCGGTTTGGTTAACCGAACCGGGGAATTTTTCGGTTTTTCGGTTTGGTTACAGTTCTTGATTTTAGTGACGGAAGGTTAACCGAAAACCGAAAATATATATAGTGTATATATACACTATATATATGTATATTGTAATGTAGGAAAATAAATTGTTTACCATTGTATGTTTATATGTCACTAGTTCTTTAGCTTGAATTAAGAATTAAAGCTCATTAATTATGAAAAGTTAATGTATAGGTGATGTTACAAAATTAATTTACATATCATTTATAGATTACTAGATTGCATGTTATTGAAAATAGGTTAATCGGTTAACCGCATAACCAAACCGTCAAAACCGACTAACCGATTACCGGTTAACCGGTGTTTTCGGTTTAGGTTTAGGTTCATTATATCATCAAACCGAATTTATCGGTTAACCGGTTGTCGGTTAACCATCCATGAACAGCCCTAGTTTTGGTGCTAGATGATTAAGTAGGGATGGTAATTTCACCCGACCTGGTGGGGAACCCGGCTTCCTCGACTCGGACGGGGCCGGGGGAAAACCCGTAAAACCGGGGCTGGGGACCGGGTCCGGGGATACCCGGTTTGAGAATTGCGGGGGCGGGGCTGGGGCCGGGTGGCATGGTCCCCGGTTTTGTGGGTACCCAGTACCCGGTAATAATATAATAAATAATAAACAATATAGATATATAAGGTATTATTTACTTTTTACTAGGGTTTAACTTGTGTATATAATTGTTCTAACTTGTATATATAATTGTATAAATAATATTTAACTTGGAGTTGGAATTTGGAAGAACGTTTGATTTTTTAAAACTATTTTCGTTGTTTGATGGTTGTAACTTTTTTAATCTTTCGTATTTGATGTTTGATGTTTTAAACTTTCTTTAAGTTTCAAAACAATGTATTAGTTTGTTTGTGTTGTTTAATAGATTTTTTAAGGAAATATATCATACCGGGTCGGGTAACCGGGTTTGACTAGGGTTTGACCAAAATTTGACCAGGACCGGGTGGTCAATCCCCGTACTCGCCGGGGACCGGGTCTCCTAATACGAAACCGAGGGCGGGGCGGGTAGGGGGTGTTAGGGATTATGTGCAGAATTGACAAACCAAGTGATTACACATCCAATGTTGCAAGACACTTGAAGGTCACACCTGTGAGGGCCTATAAATCGAATAAGTTAGATGAAACCCGGAAATGGGAAGTTAGGATTTATAATAGTAAATTATAAATCAGTTGGGTAATTTCAGTCAGAAATCCCAAAGATGGAGGGTTATTAACTAATTAGAACATTATATATTTATTAGATAAAATAAATATATAATAGTTAATTAATAAGTAATATATATATATTAGATATATATATAATTATCATAGGCAAATTCTTTTCCAGTAATTAAAAGGAAAGGATTTGAGATAATTATAATATGGAAGCTGAATCCCATTCAAACTGTGTTTTTCCTCCATATAAATAAGGCTTATGGGTTAAGGAAAAATTAAGCTTTTCAGTTAACACAAAATCAGTTTCCAGTTCTCTCTCTCTCCCCTCTCTCTCCCAATCGGCGCCGCCTTCTATCCCACTCGGAACATCAGTTTGGTTTTTCCAAGTCTTCGGGTTTCATTCAGTTCAACTAGAAGAACAGTTCGTTAGGTCAATCACCGGTGGACTAAATCTCGAGCAATCCAGGTAAACTGATCTGAATCTAAACTATTAGGATTAAACTAGAACGATTAAAGATCAATAGGCTTTTAAGGGTTTTTTGCTTTATCGCTTCCGCATGATAAGATCAAATCAGTAAGTTTTTGATCACGTAGGTTTTATCAGTTTGATTATTAAACCTATGAGATTTATCAAACCAGTGAGGTTCATTAGATCTGTGTTAATCCTCGAGTCAGTTCGATCCGAGGATACCCACAAAAACCCAACAGGGGGTACCCGCCCCAAACCCGCCCCGTTCCCATCCCTATGATTAAGTGATCAGAATGATTAAAAGGCTCTTATAATATGGTGTAAAATGAAATATGGTGGTTTGGTAATTATTGAGCATGAAATCAGGAAAACATGGACAGCCAAATCAATGCCGTAGCTGATAAACTTCGAAGAGAGATAGAAAGGTTTGGCAGTCCATGTTTTCCTTCATGGTGCGTTTGATATGTAGACAAAACATGACATGACTGGACAAGACAGAACAGAACAGAGTAACTGTTCAACGTTTGGTATGACATCATATGACATGATTAGAAAGAACATGATTAATTAAATGGTTTAGCTCTCCAAAATGTATCCAAGTTGTCATATTTTGCTATTGTGTGTATTGTACTTCAAAAACTACCATTTAATACATCAAAGTTTCAAAACATACCATTTCATGTATTGTGACCTGCTATCAAAGGTTATCAGCCGGTCACCCCTTCTCTGGCGACTTTTCCGGCCATCCGGTCATCTTCTCCGGCGACTGCACCACTTCGGCGACTTTCCGGCGACCCATTTTCTCCGGCGACTTTTCGACGACCCATTTTCTCCGGCGACCTCAATCATTTCTCCGACCATAGATGTGTGTGTGTGTCTCCGGTGTCCCCCATCTCCGCCAACCTATCCCTCTCCGGCGACTTTTCCGGGAACCTCCTGCAACGACATAACAAACGTTGCATCGTTTTTTCCGCCTTCTTCGCTTCCTAATCCGACCTTACCACCTTTTAGATCTATAATGTTGACGAATCCGGAGGAGCCGAAGGCTGTTTCGGTGGCCTGAAACATCGTCGCTTGCTTAGCAGATCTGACATTCCGGCGTTGTTTACCGCACATGTTAGGATTATGTGCAAGACAGTAACAGGATTACCGTGTCCAATGTTATAAGACACTAGTAGGTCACACCGCTGCACACCCAATTAGAGAACAGTTGGATTTGTCAGTTTGATGGAATAACTAATTAGTGTAAAAATTAATTATTTGAGAGAAATAAATAATAAAAGTTGTTTATTATTTGTAGTTGATAAAATATCAGTTTGTATATTTTATCAACAAAAAATTAATTAATAGTGAATTAATTAATTAGTGGATTAATTAATAAAGAAATTAATTAATAAAGAGTTTGAGTTTGGGTCTAATTATAGCCTAATGGGCTTAATTAGATGTGTTTTCTTGATGATGGGTATTACCATATTTAGTTCCTTAAATATGATAAAACCCTATCCAGTTTATTCATTCAATATAGTTAATCCTAAGAAAAGCCAAAAACCTCTCAACTCTCCCTCTCTCTCTCTCAAGCCGTCGACCAGAAGGAAAAATCCAGGCGGTCTAGTAGCCTGTCTCACGTGGTGTCAGTAGCGGTGTATCCCCTGCTCGCATTCCGGTGTTTATTCGCGCAAAAAGGTAAAACCCTTGAAACACCCTTTTTTGTGTCTATATTGGTTTAGGATGGATCCTTGATTGCGAATCGGTTTTTGTTATCCGCTGCGTATGTTTGTGCCTCCGGTTCCCAACAGTAGTATCAGAGCCAATTCCTAAACCTACATATCAGGTTTGTTTGATAATTAGGTTTGTTAAAAATTTGATTTTTATATGTTTTATGTTTGTAAAAATTGGTTTTTTTTCGAAAACCTAACGAATCGGAAATCGGCGGTGGAACGGCGGCAGTTAGCTGGCCGAACCACCAGGCCAACCACCGCTTACCGGAAACCGCAGCCGACCGCACCACAGGTTGTGGTTGCGGTGCTAATCACCTCGACCACCGCTTGTGGTGGCGGTGGTAATCACCTCGACCACCGAGGCCGAACCACCAAGCCGATTCCACGACGACGGTGGTGGCTGTGTGGTTTAATTGGGCCGCGCATCACGACGGCAATAGTGGCGGTCAGCTGCTGTTGCGGTGGTGGCGGCATGTAGGGCTTACGGCCGCCGCACCAGAAGTCAGTGGTGATGGCGCTTGGCCTGGACCCGATCGACAGCCCCGCCACAGATGGTGGTGATGGGGTCGACTCGACGGCCCGTACGCAATCGACCGCCACGCCACCGTATGTGGTGATGGCGGCGATGGTGTTTTTGTTGTTGTTCACCGGAAACGGCAGCGGTGGTAGCAATTTGCTGCTGCCGTCGTCGATTCCCACCAGTGGCGACGATGGTGGCTGATTTGCTGCTGTCGTCGTGGTGGCAATGGTGGTTTTTATGAAGAGTGGCGGCAGCGGTGGCATTGGCTACCGTTGTCATCGCCGGTGACGACGATTGGTGGTGGCGGTGGTCGATAACTAGGGGTGTGCAAAACCCGAATAATCCGAAACCCGAACCCGAACCCGAACCGAAAATAGGACGTTTAAGCAAAACCCGAACACCCCGAAATCCGAAAAACCGAAACCCGACTTTTGTGTGGATATTTGGGTTCGGGTTGGGTTTGATAATTGGTCACCCGAACCACCCGAAAACCCGAAATAATATACATGTATTCTTTAAACATTATATAAATATATCTATTTATCTAATTGTCTTTTGAAAATCGTCAAATCTAGTCGGTCGAAACGTTTTATTTTTTTGAACTTACTTTTGATTTCATCAAGCAATTGAATTTGTCATTAGAAGAGGTTAAATTTATATGTATTTTTGCATCATAATAATATCCGAATCCGACCGAAATAAACCCGAAACCCGACCTACCCGAACCCGAAAAAACCGAAATCCGAAAACCTAAAGTTTGGGTTTTGATTTTCGTATCCGAAATCCGATCGGGTTTTTGGTTTTCCCACCCGAACCCGCCCGACCCGCCCGATGCACACCCCTATCGATAACCGCCGACAAAGGGGTATCGGCCACTGCCGGTTTTGGTTTCCGATCAGGAGAAACGGCGGCGGTGGCCCTTGGGCTGCTGTCGTCGATGAACACCAGTCAACAGCTCGTGCCGCGAGGAGCTTCGACTCGCGCCGCGAGGAGCCCTAGCTCGCGCCGCTAGCAGGCGTCTGTTGATGGTGGCTGTTGTTTTCCGAACACTGACCAGTGCGACGGCGATAGCAGGTGGCTGTTGCTGTTCGTGGGTAGGTAGCATCGGATAAGGGTTTATCTTAAACTAGATAGGTTTGAAACCCTAGATTTTAAAATTGTTTTTAATAAGTTAATTTTTGTTTAATTAGTTTTATTTAATGAAAATAAAATCTAGTTAAGGATTTAAATTCGTTAATAGATGTCACAGTCAAACCCTTCTGACCCGTGGTTGTGTTTTAGCTTTGCTTGTTTATTTTATTTATTTATCGTGAAAAGTTTTTGGTTACGGGAGGCCTGCGTGCCATTTACAACCCTTTGTTATGTAATTTTTGTTTAATTAAAATATCGAAGAATCAAGAACTGAAGACGGAGCACGGAGACAACCATGGATCTTGGAGCCAGTGGGAGCGCCGAGAAGATCTTTCCTTGTATGTTGTAGTCACTTAGGATTGAGACCGTCATTTTGTGTTGGCTCACAAAACGACAAATAGTTTAAGGGTTAAGACTGTGACATATTGTTAATTGCGTGGTTGTTTATATTTAATAGCATGTATAATTAAAATTAAATATAAACTGTTAAAATAAAATGGATACAAATACAGTCTGTGTTTGGATCCAAGTTTTTTTTGAAAAACTGGCATTTTTTGAAACCCTTGTTAAAAATCATAGATTAGTAAGTGCAACCCACTTTAGGGACACCTCCGGTGTAAGGTACGCAGGGCTTTGTGAGTGAGCACACCTCGAGCGCCCGCGTTCAAACCGAAATTGGAGGGGATAAAAGTCTGCAAATTATCTCCGGGTGGTACCGGCCAGAGTATGTCCAGGCCCCGAGTGGTGCGATCTGTTTTGGTAATTGTTTATTCACCGGGTGGTACCGGGCCAAAATGCACTAGAGGGACCAAATATGCATGGATTGAATGTCCGATGTCCCGACGATCTAGAAGTCGTGTTTTCGTGTTAAAATGCGATTGGTATAGATTTACCTACCATATATAAATCACATGAGTCGGCATGACGTGATCACATGCTTGCCGACACATGTGAAATATGGATTCTAGTCTAATAAATTAATTTAAAGGGTTATGATTTATTAGAGTTTTTATAATTCTAAACTAAATCGGAATTTTATTCTTGTAGATGTCTAAATCTGTAGTCCCGTTTTATACCCCTGAGGAATCGCTCCGCCTCATCAACAGTAAATGGAAGCTTACAGGACAAAATTTTCCAGTTTGGAAAATGCACCTTGACAATGTCTTGAGTGTACAGGATAAGCTGTACATTTTGGAAAAACCTGTTTCACGACCTAAGAGCAATTCTCCTGAAGAGGAGTTTGCTAAGTACTTTAAATATTTGGAAATGTCTTGAGTGTACAGGGTAAGCTGTACATTTTGGAAAAACCTGTTTCACGACCTAAGAGCAATTCTCCTGAAGAGGAGTTTGCTAAGTACTTTAAATATTTGGCGGATGAATCTGATGTCATGTCGATTCTGATTTTCTCTATATCACCTGAGTTTTCGGGAGGTTTAAGAAATAAATCCTGTCATGAGGTCGTGAAAGACATAGAAAACCAGCTAGGTTTCCATAAGCACACAGGTAAGCTTCTGATTATGAAAGAGATACTTTCATTGAAGCTGAAGAAGAACCAATCAACTAAAGACCATCTCATAAATATAAGGAGGCTCTTTAAATGCTTGACACGTCTGGGATACAAAATGGCTCAAGAGGAGTTAATGCATCTCATGTGGTACTCACAACCAAAGGAGATATGTGACACAACTAGTGCCTACATAAAGGAACCAAGGAAAGACGTGGCAATGTTACAAGAGGACATTTTGGCCAGTCTAGAGCCGAAACCAGCACCTGCTGAACTCATGGACACTGATTGGATTGATGAGTTGGGAGATCTGAGTTGCCCAGAATGCGGTAGCCAGGATATTTGCGAGCACTCGATGAATATCGACCAGATAGAGATCGGTTTACCCGATGCTCCAGGTATCTTTATGATAGATTGCTTAATCACTTCTTATGAATCATGGGTAATTGATACAGGCAGTGGTAACCACATTTGTAATCATTTACAGGGATTCACTAGAAGAGATACTTTGAGGAAGGACCGTTCGAACCTACGAGTTGGCGAAGGCACTCCGCTGATAGCTGAAGCAGTAGGATCTTATAGTCTTAGTTTACCCTCGGGTCTAGTTTTGGAACTGGAAAATTGTTATTATGTTCCAAAGATGATTAAGAATGTTATGTCTTTTGATTTATTGGTAGACCAAGGATTTTATTATAAATATGATTATAAAATGCTTTCAGTCTTTAAAAATAATATTTTCTATTTTAAAGCTACACCTGTGAATGGTCTATATACAGTAAATCTGCAAGATGATAATAAAGAAATCTATCATATAAGTAAACTATCCAAAGACATTGAGGATCAAACTAACCTCTGGCATTGTCGTCTAGGCCACATAAACAAGAAACGCGTTGAACTACTCTTAAAAGGAGGTTTTCTTGGTACGTTTGACTTTAAACCTTTTGACAACTGCGAATCATGTTTATCTGGCAAGATGACAAAAGAACCTTTCAACAAAGATAATGAAAGGGCTTCTGACTTGTTAGAAATAGTTCACACAGATATGTGCGGACCATTTAGTCATGAGGCAAGAGGAGGATACCGGTACTTCATCACATTTACTAACGATTTCAGTAGATATGGTTATGTCTACTTGATGAGACATAAATCTGAAAGCTTTGAGAAATTTAGAGAATATCAGAATGAAGTACATAATCAACTTGACAGAAAGATCAAGTTTTTTACGGTCAGATCAAGGAGGCGAATATCTTAGTCAAGAGTTTGGCAATCATCTGATGGAATGTGGGATTGTATCACAACTCACACCTCCGTATACACCACAGATGAATGGTGTGTCAGAAAGGAGGAATCATACATTGCTAGACATCGTACGATCGATGATGTGTCACTCTACACTACCAGTGTCATTCTGGGGACATGCGCTCGAAACAACAGCACATATACTGAACAGAGCGCCAACAAAGTCGGTAGAAAAGACGCCATACGAGTTTGGGGTTGTGAGGTTTACGTCAAGCGACCTACCTCAGAAAAACTCAAGCCCAAATCCGATAAGTGTTTCTTCGTAGGATATCCTAAGACCACCGTGGGATATTACTTCTACAACCCTGAAGAGAACAAAGTTTTTGTTGCTCGAAATGGAAAATTTCTGGAAGAAAAGTTTCTCAGTTCCGGGAACCTCAGAGAGGATGTAGATCTACAGGTAGTAGACGAAGAAAATACTATACCGACTGTTGACCCATAAATTCAACATGAAAATGTTGAACCTCAATCAGAACTGATTGAGGAAGTGCAAACACAGGACCTTCGCAGATCCACTAGGGTACGACAAGAACCAGATAGGTATCTTGGATTTTTGGTCTCTCAGGATAGTGGAGACTTGAATGAACCAACATCCTATGGAGAAGCTGTGTCAGACAGTGAGTCTGAACAATGGCAAGAAGCCATGAGGGCCGAGATGCTATCCATGTACGACAACCAAGTATGGGAGTTGACTGATTTACCCCAGCACTGTAGAGCTGTTGGATGTAAATGGGTTTTCAAGAAGAAAACTGACATGGATGGGAACGTGCACACCTTTAAGGCTAGACTGGTCGCAAAAGGATTCACGCAAACTCATGGTATTGACTATGATGAAACCTTTTGGCCAGTAGCCATGTTAAAGTCAATTAGGATTCTAATGGCCATTTCAGCGTACTTTAATTACGAGATCTGACAAATGGACGTCAAGACAGCCTTTCTGAACGGAAAGTTAACAGAAGACGTCTATATGGAACAACCAGAAGGATTTGAAGATCCTAAGAATCCTAATAAAGTGTGTAAACTGCTAAAATCCATTTATGCATTAAAGCAAGCATCTCGAAGCTGGAACTTACATTTTGATGAGCGAATCAAAGAGTTTGGTTTTGCGAAAAGTGAGTTCGAGCCGTGTGTTTACACTAAGTTCAGTGGGAGCATAGTAACCTTCTTGGTCTTGTACGTAGACGATATTCTACTCATAGGAAACGATGTACCAACTTTACAGAGTGTAAAGAGTTGGTTAAGCAAATGTTTCCAGATGAAAGACCTAGGAGAGGCAGCTTATATACTTGGTATAAAGATCTACAAAAACAGATCTAAGCGGCTTATCGGACTGAGTCAGAGTACATACATTGACAAAATCCTGAAGAAATTCAGGATGGATGAATCCAAGAAAGGATTTATCCCGATGCAACATGGCATAGTGTTAAGTAAAACACTGTGTCCTGTTTCCGGTCAGGATCAGGATAAAATGAAATCAGTTCCATATGCTTCGGCAATTGGATCGATTATGTATGCCATGTTATGTACTAGGCCCGATGTTGCTTACTCAGTAAGTGTTACGAGCAGATATCAACATAATCCAGGAGAACCTCATTGGGTGGCTGTCAAGAACATTCTCAAGTATCTGAGGAGAACGAAGGAAATGTTCATGGTCTTTGGAGGTTCTGAGGATGAAATTAGTGTCATCGGATACTCTGACGCTAGTTTTCAGACCGACAGAGATGATTTCAGATCACAGTCAGGGTACGTTTTTACCCTAAACGGAGGCGCGATCTCGTGGAAGAGCTCGAAGCAGGATACGATTGCAGATTCAACTACAGAAGCAGAGTACATTGCAGCATCTGATGCGGCAAAGGAAGCTTTCTGGTTGAGGAATTTTCTATCGGATCTAAGAGTCGTTGCCAGTATCTCTAGACCGATCGATATATTCTGTGACAACTCGGGAGTCGTGGCGCAAGCAAAGGAACCCAGAGAACATCACAAGTCAAGACACGTGCTCAGAAAGTATCACCTCATCCGAGAGATCATTGGAAGAGGAGATGTAAGAATATGCAAGATTCCGACGGAAGACAATGTCTTAGATCCGCTGACAAAGCCGCTAGCAAGGATGAAGCATGAGGCTCATGCAAATTCCATTGGGATGCAGTACCTGGACACCAGTAGCTAGTTTTAGTTTATTATTACAGTATTTTAATTTTAAGACATTAGATCATGTAAAGTTTTATTTCACAGTGTAATTGAAATATTGGAGGTTTTAAATTCATGATTGTTTCAAAAGCTAAACTGTTTTTGCATATTTAATGTATCCATGAGTTATGCAAAGTCTTGCGATAAAATCTAAATTTCCGTAGCCACTTATTGAAATGGGAATTTCAATAGGGATTTTAACGCTATTATAAATAGTTGATGATTTATTCAAAGTAAAGAGGAAAAGCACAAGTGATGTGACCAAGTATTTATAGATACTCATCAGAGTGCTTGAGTATTGGAAGTGACCAGTTTCAAGTCTGCTTCATGGAGCCCCAGTCATAAGCATTGACTTGATGATAGGTTGTCCTTAGACCTGAGATATTTGGTTTGGGAATACGAGGACTACTGTATTCTTAGCACGTTCTAACGCTGCACCGTAACAGGACGGCCATACGGAACGTGACTAGATGTAGCGAAAGCCATGGATCCAAATGCGGATAGTCAAGAAGGGATTTGCACCTCTGCAATAGAGAGATATTTCCGGGCCCCTTGACGATTAAGATTTGCAGAAAACGCGTGGCCACGCTCGGATAGAATAACATGTGTTATTTAGTAATATCCGTTACTGCAAGCAATCGAAATCAGAGTCAAGAAATACTTGAATTTGAGAAATGAATCCTCCACTCCATGTCTCAAATTCATTTTAGAAATATCGCGTGCAAAAGAAATGAACCTGTGTACAAATTCAAGCGTGAATTGTATCTCTGGATATAAGAGATCTTATAACCTGGTTAACCTAAGTGTCTGGCTAGGACCTCCTTAGGCTAATGGTAACAGTACAGTTACATGTCTGGCACAAGTGGGAGTCTGTTAGGATTATGTGCAAGACAGTAACAGGATTACCGTGTCCAATGTTATAAGACAATAGTAGGTCACACCGCTGCACACCCAATTAGAGAACAGTTGGATTTGTCAGTTTGATGGAATAATTAATTAGTGTAAAAATTAATTATTTGAGAGAAATAAATAATAAAAGTTGTTTATTATTTGTAGTTGATAAAATATCAGTTTGTATATTTTATCAAGAAAAAATTAATTAATAGTGAATTAATTAATTAGTGGATTAATTAATAAAGAAATTAATTAATAAAGAGTTTGAGTTTGGGTGTAATTATAGCCTAATGGGCTTAATTAGATGGGCTTTCTTGATGATGGGTATTACCATATTTAGTTCCTTAAATATGATAAAACCCTAGCCAGTTTATTCATTCAATATAGTTAATCCTAAGAAAAGCCAAAAACCTCTCAACTCTCCCTCTCTTTCTCAAGCCGTCGACCAGAAGGAAAAAACCAGGCGGTCCAACAGCCTGTCTCACGTGGTGTCAGTAGCGGTGTATCCCCTGCTCGCATTCCGGTGTTTATTCGTGCAAAAAGGTAAAACCCTTGAAACACCCTTTTTTGTGTCTGTATTGGTTTAGGATGGATCCTTGATTGGGAATCGGTTTTTGTTATCTGTTGCGTATGTTTGTGCCTCCGGTTCCCAACAGCACAGACGGTTATCGTCTGGTGGTTGTTAATGTCGTCGGTGAGGTGTGTGATGGAGAGGTAGTGGTTGAAGGTGGTTGAAGCTGGAGTGGTGCATTCCGGAGAAGATGATATCAGATCTGAGCTTCATTCCGAAGAAGATGATATTAGATCCGAGATTCATTCCGGAGAAGATGATGGTTGGCGGTGGTGGGTCGCCCGAGTGGTGCAGTTGCCGGAATGTCTCTGGCGGAATGTCGCCAGAGAAGATGACCGGATGGCCGGAAAAGTCGTCGGAGAGGGGTGACCGGCTGGTAACCTTTGATAGCAGGTCACGATACCTGAAATGGTAAGTTTTGAAATTTTGATGTATTAAATGGTAGTTTTTGAAGTACAATACATACAATAGCAAAAGGTGACAACTTGGATACAAAAGATGACCAATTTACCTCTAATGAGTTTTTAGTGTTTATTTTTTTATTTTTACCAAATAGTCAATGTAAATGAAATTAACAAAAATACAAAACAACAGTCTATGTATCAACAAAACTATGACTGAGTTGGATTTTTGACTGGTTTTCGGTTATAAAATGCAGCCCCCAAAAACCAAAATTGGGTGTGAAGGATTTCAGACTAAGGGACATGTCGGATTTGGACTTAATTGGATTTAGTTTCGTAATATATGTTTTTTTTTTCTTTTCCCACCAAGTTAGTAGAAAATAGAAATCGTATACAACAAAAATATAAAGATGAACATATATATTTTAAGTAACAAGATTTAAATAAATAAAACTATCAAATGACAAATATACTATTATATTAGATATAATGGTTATAAATTTAATTTTAACTATTTGTTTTTCATGCTTAATCGTTAATGATTAAAATTAATTCAAACTCCAAAAATCCAAAATGTAAACACTAAAGATTAAACTAAACATTTAAAATAATAAAAATAAAGTTTAAACCTCACAAAATTACATAAAAAGTTACAAAAAGTATCAATAAAAGGCTTTATACGGATTTTATGTGTGTCGGGTAGATTCAAGGTTTTCGAATCAGATTTTTGGGTTTTCAGTTTTTCATATTTAGTCGGGTTTTACTCACCCCTAAAAATAAAACAATTATGGTGAAAAGGAAAAACAAAATGGTATCTTCTTCTACTTAGTTTCAATGTATTCCATATAGAAGCTTGCCAAAGATGGATAAGTCTATTGTATTCTGTGATGTCCCATCCAATATTTCATCCTAAATGCACCCTAGATAATGTGTGGTCATGGCTTAGAGATTGCCATCTTGCAAGACCTTATCCAATAGCTTTATTGAAGACGTACCTTAAAGGTTTTCGATATGTGGCATATGAGAAAGTTTTTTAGGTGTATGATGGGAGCAGATGGGAGCATAGGGGAAGACTATTTAAGACGTAAGGTAGACAATTTATTCACTTTTGTGAGACTAAAGTTGGAGTCTCAAAGGGTTCTTGTATTTTTTTCAATAGAAAAGGTTTTTGTTTGAACGTTTCTCTTTATATATATATATATATATATATATAGTATTAGGTTCAAATGAGAAGTGCTAAATAAATGAGAAGTAGAGAAGTGATCATAGCCTTCTATTTTGTGGAATATGGAAGAGTATTTTGGTAATTATTCGCATAATTCATATATGAACCATTCCAATTATTCATATATGAATTATTGTAGTGTGAATATAATGATTCATATATGAATAATTGGAATGGTTCATATATGAATTATGCGAATAATTACCAAAATAACCTTCCGTATTCCACAAAACTTACGGTACTCCTTTAATAATCTGCTGCACCACTTAATTTAATAATCATTGATCAAATAAATAGAAGGCTATGATCACTTCTCTACTTCATAGTTTTTTATCGCTTCTCATTTGAACCTCCCTCTCTCTATATATATATAATATAGGGTCTAAGTTTAACTACAAACCCAAATTTAATTGTAAATATAATGAGAGACGAGAACGTAACACGTATCCTATTCGGCTCGGTTCATATTTAATTTGAATAATACAAAATTATTCAAACTAAATATTATGTATTATTCAAGGTAAGTAATACAATATTTAGACTGAATAATACAACACTCGGTATTATTTAATCTGAATATGCCATGTGTCGTGCTCTAGGCCGTTCTTATGTTCACAATCAAATTTGAGTTTTCGTTTTAAATCTATTCGTATAAATATATATATATATAAGAAATTTCAAATGTGAACTCATCTTTCAATATGAAACGAAGACTAAGCTTTATTCAGACTGAATAAAGGTTTATTCATTCAATCTAAATATTCATATTTTATTTAACTAAATAAAGCTTTATTCAGACTGAATATTGCCACATGACACGATACTAGTGGTTTCCACGTTCACAATGAAAGATGAGTTTACATTTGAACCTGACTATATATATATATATATATATATATATAGAGAGAGAGAGAGAGAGAGAGAAAGAAGTAGGTTCAAATAAGAACCCATCCAATCTGTAAGAACAAATGAACTAACCACAATCACATATGCCGTGGGTTCCATATTAATATATAGCTATGGATAGTTCTTTTGTTCCTACAAATTCGGTTGGTTCTTATATGAACCTGTTTATATATATATATATATATATATATATGTGTGTGTATAGAGAGAGAGAAAGAGGAACAGCCTTTCTTGATGATGCATTGATATTGATGTTGATACAGTGGCTGATTCTTATGTTATTAAAAAGATTTAAAGCTGTTTCAAAAAAAAATTAAAAAGATTTAAAAAAACCCAAATAGAAATATATATTTTGATAAAAGTTTTAATTTTGAACATTACTAGATGATTAAAAAATAAAAAGATAAAAATTCAAATAAAACACTTTTAAATAACTGTATCTGTAGATTATTATTATAATTTTCGTTCCAAAATTATTGTTCAATTTTGACTTTTAAAAGTCTTTCTTTTTCGACTTTGAACTTAAATATTTGTGTTTGTGTTATTAAATACTTGATGAAAATTATACCAATGAAAATACATTAAAAACATAACTCATTCATATATTTTTCATCAAATATTATATAACATAAATAAAATTATTTAAGATTAAAGTCAAATAAGAAAGCCTTTTAAAAGTGAAAAGTAAACAATCATTTTATGTTATTAAATGCTAAATGTTTTTGCATTCTTTTCAAAACCATGAAAAGTGTGACTGATTTGATGTGTTCACCATCGCTTAGGCTACACGCACCCAAGCTTTCCAACCCTCTCAACCCACTCACTTTTTGAATGCCACATCAGCTTCCACATCAGCTTTTGGTCAACCCTCTCTTTACCCTCCCATAACCCTCTACAACACACACCCAACCCTCCGAACCCTCTCACTTTTCAATTTATTTTATTTATTTCATTTAATTAAATAACATTAATTAAATAAAACATGTAATTAATTAATTAATAATAAGATTAATAATTAATTAACTAAAAATTAAAATTACATAATTAATTAACTAAAAATTAAAATGTCGAAATGTCGAAAAACCTTTCGGCGAAATGTCGAGATTGTAATAGGGTGGATATTCTGGAGGGAACCCGGTATGCGTAACGTCGACTTTGAAAGAGGGCTTCGAAGGGGTCTCGGGTTCCGCCCGACGTTTACATTTCGCGCGGTTTCGATCGTTTGGATTCATCGTTTGAAGAGTGGGAGGTATGAAGAATTGGAGGTTGTTTGTGTGAGAAAAGAGTTGAAGAATTGAAGGTTGTTTGTGTGAAAAAGAAGTTGGGTTAAATGAGTATTTATAGGAGTAAAAATTGAAAAAAAAAAAAGTAAAAAAAATATATATATAGATTTTACCGTTGAGAGAGCCGTTTGACAACGGCTCTCCCAACCCGTTGGCACTCACAAGCCGCCGGCTCCCCTTGCTGCGCACCGGAACCCTTTGAAGCCGCCGGGTTCGGCGGTTAAACCCGCTGGCAACCCTCCCATGCGGTGCGAGCAGCCTTATAAATATGAGGTTAAACCTTTTTCAAGGAGCAACTTATTGTACACAAACTCTACTTTCAATATGTCTATTGAACAAGATAGTGTTATTCGTCCAACTGCAAATTTTCCTCCTAGCGTTTGGGGAGATCAGTTTCTTAAATATAATCAGGTAAGTGAAGTAAAGGTTTATTAAGGCTATGTTTCGCAAACTAGCTGTTGTTAAAGCTAGCTAGCTGGTAGCTAATAAGCTAGTTGTTGATTGATAAGCTAGCTAGTAGTTGATAAGCTAGCTGATCAACAATTTATGTTTGACAAAAACTAGCTTATGATTATGTAAAACGACCAAAAAAGATATCTTTAAATTTAATAATTAATATTAATAAAAGTATAACTGGAAAAAACTTCAAAAAGCTCCTAAAAAGCTATTCAAAGTAGCGTTTCAAAAAGCTAGTTTATGGTACATATTTAGATGAACTAATTTATAAGCTAGCTTATTTTTACCAAACATAGCTAACTTTTTGAAAAAAAATTAAAAAAAAAAGCTACTCAAAATAGCGTTTTTCAAAAAGCTAACTTATAATACATATTTAGATGAACTAGTTTACAAGCTAACTTATTTTACTAAACATACCTAACAAAAATAAAATGATAGTTTTCTGTGTGTGAATTGTTTATGAAGTAACTAATGATTGATTTGATGATCTGTTGCTTGGTCTAAAGTGTAACTACATATGTCTCATTAAATATATTGTAAATTGAGAACCAACTATTCTTGATAAAGAAAATGATGTACATTGAGATATACATATTCTCTATGAATATCAATAGTTAGTCTTTGTGTTTTTTCATTATTTTTACGATTTTTATGTTAATTATGCCCATTTTGTGTATGTGTTTCAAGGCAAAATCACTACAAAACAAATTGCCATTTTCGACGGACGTAACCGTTGGAAAATCCGTGGATTTGTTGGAAAATTGGTGGATCCGTTGGAAGCAGTCGGTCGGTTTTCTAATGGATGGAAACCACATTACCGACGGATCACCGACGAACTTCAAATTTAATTAATAATTATTATTATTTTATTTTACCGACGTGTTTCTAAGGTATTTATTCAGACTTAGGATCAGGTGAGACCAAGATGTTTCCGTGAGACCGCGTGAGACCAATACCTAATGTATGAAACTTCACAAAAAAATACCGTGAAGGAAAATAAAACTCGAATACGCAAACCTAAAAATCATTTTCGATGCAAAAATATATCCAAAACAAGGTAAAAACCGAAACATTCACAGCTCAAATGCTGTGAAGGTTACAAATAAATAATGCGAACCTTCACAGGGGAAATGATGTGAAGGTTTCGTTTTTTTACCTATTTTTGGATTTTTTTTTCTTCGATAGTGTTTTTTAGTATGTTTTTACGATGAATGTTCAATTTTTTTTACCTTCACAAATGGTTTAATGTGAAGTTTCATGTAAAATATGTTGGTTTCACCGGTCTCACGGAAACAACTTGGTCTCACCAGAACTTAACTCATTTATTCATTATTATGTTTTAGTTAAGATAATTATTTTGCCTACCGATTTTCGATGGAATTACTTTTTATTTTTATTTTTCTAACCGAAGGAATCTAATAAGAAATTAATTATAGTTTACCGACGGTTTTTAGAGCATCCACAATGTATGAGCTTTTTATCAAGCTTTTTCACAGCTTTTTTCTTACGCATTATTATCACCTCAACAATTTAAAAACCTTTACATATTTCCACTATGTGAAAAACCTCATCCAAGCTTTTTCAATTTTTCAAGGTCCCACCATTTTAACTTAATATCATTTATATTTTTATTTATAAAAATAAATACAATAAAATTATACAAATATATAATTTTATTTGAGTCGAGTTTTAAGTCAAGCCGAGTATCAGGTAGTTCGAGTCGAGTCGTTAGTATCTCGAGTCAAGTTTTGACCGAGTTTTGATCGAGTCGATCTTGAGTAGCTCACGAGTTGTCTCGGCTCATTTACACCCTAGTTGTATAAAATTTAGATTATCAAGAATCCGTAGAATTCCATCGAAACATTGGGTTATTAAGAAATACGTAAAATTGTATAAAAATCTTAACTTTGAGACATTTATTTAAATATATAAATATATTTTAATTTAATATTTTTATTAATATATAATAAAATTTAAATCTAAAAACGATATATAAAAAAATATAACTGATTAATACGAGATTTTTATAAAGTTAAAATACATTAAATACGAAAAACCTCTGAAAAAACAGGTCGTGCAGTTACGACCTATGACGCAAAAACTTACAAAAAACCTAATCCAAAAAACCTTTATACTATGTGAAAAACCTTAAAGTGAAGTTTTTGTTTTTTTTAAAAACTCTGAAAAACCTGTGAAAAACCTTTGAATAAGTACATTGTGGATACTCTTATGATTGGTATCCGTGGGTAACTATTATGTAATTGAAAAGGTAATTTAAAAAAAAGACAAATAAAAAAACCTTGCTATTATGTCCAAAATATTTTTTAATTTAAAAAATAGAAGAATTCGTAAAAAAAAAAACTGCTATTATTCAAAATACAATATTATTATTATATGAGTAAATTAAGAAAATGGTCCCTGTGGTTTAACAAAAATAACGGATTTGGTCCCTAAAGTTTAAAAAATACAAAATTGCCACTGTAGTATGTGATTTCGTCCGGTTTTGGTCCATGATGCTAACACCGTCAATAGGGTCTTCGTTAGGCACACCCATGTGTAGTGCACATGAAGGTAATTTTGTCTTTTTAGCTTTTCTTTTATTTTTAATATTTTTTTATTAATCAAATATGAACATCATCTTCTTAACAAAAATATGAATATGATTCCTAAAATATGAACATCATCTTTTTAACAAAAATACCCTAAAATCAAATCAACCTTAAAGCCTAAATTAAACAAACCTAAATTGAATTCTAATTCCAAACCCAAAAAACAAAACAAAAACAGATCTGGTTTCAAAAACTCAAATCCAAATCAAATCTGATTTTTAAACCATCCATGAAGATGAACTAGTGAAGCAAATCAAAACCAAGCAATCTAGACAACAAACCCTAATTCAAAACCAAAAATCAAATACCTAAATCTAAACTAGAATTTAAATCTAAACTAGAATTGAAAGAGAGGGAAGAACCAGAGAATAACCAAAAAATTAAACACCTAAATCTAAACCAAATTTAGGTTTCAAAATGATTTTTGAACCAATCATTTGACATGAAATCGAACCAGCCATTGAAGATGAAATCAGACCCAGAGGAACCAGATATGGGTTTCAAGATGAAGTCGTCGACGATGGCGCTTGACACGTGTTGGAAAGCGAACCAGATATGGGTTCCATCTCCGGCGAGGACTTCCATGTCTTCATCGTAAACCTTGTGATTAGTGGGTTTTCCCCGGTGAAAGTCATCATTATCCATGGTGAGTATCATCCTGACGGTGCAGGCGGCGGACATGGAGGCAGATTCATCCCCTCCGACAAGCTTGTAGGCGGTGATGCACAGAAAATTGATGACGGATTTCTGGAAGGTGGTGGCACAGGATGAGGAGATTGGCAAGTGCCACCGTTGTGGGAAGGTGGCAGCGCCAGGATGAAGGCGTTGCCAAAGATGGAATCACCGGCGGCTTGGCTGGAGGAGGTGGATACTGAAAAGTCATAGAAACCCTAGAATATAAGATGAGTTTCCATTTTCAGATTTAGTCCCTGTTATTTGAAAAAAAATATTAAAAATAAAAGAAAAGGCTAAAAAGACGAAATTAACCTCATGTGCACTGCACGTGGGTGTGCCTAACGGAGACCCTATTGATGGTGTTAGCATCAGGGACCAAAACCGGACGAAATCGCATACTACGGTGGCAAGTTTGTATTTTTTAAACTCTAGGGACCAAATCCGTTATTTTTGTCAAACTATAGGGACCAAAAGTGTAGTTTACTCTTATTATATAATACTAAAATGTTAAAAATAAAATAAAATAAAATATTAAATAATCTGTCGGTAAACCAGTGATTTGTGATGGAATATGGACGGAACCTATTTTATTTAAATTATATTTTTATTAGTAATAGTTATAAAGAATTTTATTAATTTAAAATAATAATTGTTATTGATTAATACCTTATTTTAAAGTAGTACTAAAATATTTAATATCTTTAATTTAAATTAATAATGATAAATATATAGTATTAAAATATTAAAAATAAAAGAAAATTAGATATTAAATAATCCGTTGGTAAACCATCGGTGATTTGAGACGGAATACCGATGGAAACTAGTTTAATTTTTATAAAGATATCCATCAATAAACCGTCATAGACTGTTTTACTTACCGACAAAATTGATGGTTTTTCTTTTCATTGCTAAAACTAGAATCATGTCGGTAAAACCATCGACACTTTGTCACAAACTAACGACAACTAAAATCTGTCGGAAATTGTCGTCGAAAATAGCGGATTTTCTAGTAGCAAATGCATTAAACGTGTGAAGTTTAAATAATGAAAATTAAACAAGTTTCTACCAAAAGGAAAATGGCAAATACTTGTAGTTGCTTAACACAAAAACTGATATCTTCCATCGAATTGACTTATAATTGAAGCAAGAAGGGCTAGTTGAGGTTCATGAACAAATTGTTGAAGATTTGAAGGCAGAAGTGCGGAAGGAAATATTAGTGTGTTTGAATGTTCCAGCGGAACATACAAATTTGTTAAAACTAGTTGACGCAATCCAACGCCTTGGTATAACCTATTATTTTGAGGAGGAGATTAATGAAGCCTTGCAACATATTTATGATGCATATGGTAATAACTGGAATGGTGGTTGCACTTCCCTTTGGTTTCGTCTCATGCGACAACAAGGCTTCTTTGTTTCATGTGGTCAGTGTATATGTGTATTAGTTAAGTTTAATTTATCAAACATATTGCATCCGTAATTTAATATATCTACCTTGGTCAATCAATACAGATGTTTTCAACAACTATATGAACAAAGAGGGAGCTTTTAAGGAGTCCTTGACCTAAGATGTTCAAGCCTTGCTTGATTTGTATGAGGCAGCGTATATGAGGGTGGAAGGTGAAGTTATCCTTGATGATGCTCTTGTTTATACAAGAACTCGTCTTGCTAACTTATCCAAAGGTCATCTTCATGGAATCAATATTGATTCTACCAAAATACAAGAAGCATTGAAACAACCAATAGTAAAAAGGTTGTCGAGACTAGAGGCGTTACGCTATATACCTTGCTACCAACAAGAGGCTAATCACAATGTGTATTTGCTAAAACTTGCCAAGTTAGGGTTTAACATACTTCAATCATTGCATAAGAAGGAGCTTAACCAGCTTTCGAAGTACGCAGATACAATCCCTCTCTTGTTTCATTTATTCATTCACTTACACCTAGTGACTGTTTAACTATTAGTTCAGATATTTTCATGGACTTGTACATGTGTTTCAATTTAATATAGGTGGTGGAATGATTATGATGCTTCAAACAACTTTCCCTATGCAAGAAATTGATTGGTTGAATGCTACTTTTGGGCATTGGGCGTGTACTTTGAGCCTAAATATTCTCGATCTAGAACTTTCTTTACGAAAATTATTGCAATAGCAACTATTCTAGATGACACTTTTGATGCTTATGGTACTTATGAAGAGCTTGAGATCTTTACTGTGGCAATTCAAAGGTATGTAGTCAAACATACATTTTGTTTGCCTTTATAATAAAGTATTTTAGTCAAAGTTATTGATCAACTACTCATTGTATTTTATAGGTGGTCGATTACATGCTTGGAAATGCTTCCGAAATACATGAAACCATTATACCAAATGATTATGGATGTTATGATAGAAATGGAAGAAGTCATGGCCAAGGAGGGAAAATCTTATCATGTCAAGTATGTGAAAGAGTCTGTAAGTTGATCTAAAAAATCCTTATACTTTTTATAAGAGCAACTTTCATATGTTTCTAGGTTTAAAGAAGTTGGAATAGTCATGATTCCCTATATATATATCTACTTGGATTTCAATTAACAGTTTTAAAAGTTATGCTGCAAACTCAAATTTCATTGTGCATGTGAGAACAACCAAGAGCTCACCACGTAGCATATTCAGTTCTGCTCACAACTGAATGTTGTATTATTCAGTCTGAATAATAATACATGATTATGCAGAATGAATATGCCACGTGGCGCTCTCTAGACTGTCCTCACATTCACAATGAAAGATTAGTTTTCATTTGAACCTGACCCTTTAGTTTATATACAAAATGTAAGTATGTTTGTTATTACATATATTAATTTGGTCTTGATGGTTTTACTTATAGGTTTTTGAAGTATTCTTTACAATTATAGATGATTAAGCATTTTCCTAGATTTTGCTTAATTAACAATCTTCCTAACTATGACTATATATAGATGATAGAATATATTACAAGCTACATGGTGGAAGCAAAATGGAGAAATGAAGGGTATATACCAACACTAGAGAGCACATGTCTGTTTCATTTATTAGTTGTGGTTTCAAACACCATGTAACAACAAGTTTTGTTGGCATGGGTGATATAATCACAGATGAATCATTCAAATGGGTTTCAAGCTATCCCACTCTTGTCAAAGCTTCATGTGCAGTTTGTAGGTTTCAGGAAGATATAGTCACCCATAAGGTACATCCAAACATCCAAGTAATTATATCTCCTTCTCAAATTATCATTAGTTCACTACAATAACACTAAGTTTATTGGACATATATATAAAAAAACAAAGAAAACATCTTAATATACTACTCTATGAGAGCAAACAATATTAATTTCTTATCTAAACACGTTCTCTGTAATAAGTCTATAAGATGTTTTGGGATGTACAACGCTTTTAGGACATTTTTATTAAAAAACATCGTATTAACTATTTTATAAGATAATATTTGAAAAAAAGTGTCCTATAAAACACAAGTGTCCTAAAAAAATATGGATTTACAAAATATTTTCTAAAAAAATGTCATATAAAATAGCTAATACGACGATTTGTATTAAAACTGTCTTTAAAAACTTGCTAAGACACTAAAAAGCATCCTATAAAATTACTATAGTGCCATGGGTTGCTTTAAGTTTTTCTACAAACTATGTCTTAGAAAGTAGTATATTAGAATGCTTAGAAGTTGGTAACGAACTATTAACCCAATTTTATTGTAGTGTATATATATTTTTTCTACTTGAGCAAATATGATAAGAACTAAGTGAAATTACAGGAAGAGCAAGAAAGAAAGCATGTTGCATCTGGCATCGAATGCTACTTAAAGCAATTTGATGGCACTGAAGAACATGCCCATGATGTGTTCAGCAAAAGGGTTGAAGATGCATGGAAAGAAATGATTCGAGAATCCCTCACTTGCAAAGATGTTCCAATGCCGCTAATTAAGCAGGTGATCAATTTCGCACGCGTGATTGATGTCCTCTACAAGGATAAGGATACTTTCACTCATGTCGGAGATGAATTTATTAACTATATCAAATCTCTTCTCATTAACTCTATGAGTATATGAGTTCCAATTCTTCATGGGCAACATTCTATATATTTGGGAAGTTGATCCAATCCGTTTCATGAAGTTGGTCGATCGTGGGATCATTATACAAGATCTCAAGTTATATGGTGCGCAAAGGGTTTAAATGTTCAATAAGTACTTATTTGGTCAAGTACATGCTTAATATTATCTTGTATGATTTTCTAGGTGTTACGAAGTTTCAATAATAAAGTGTGATTCATGTCTTATTGTGCATTTATTTTCGAAGGACCACTATAACAAAAAAGTCAGTTATTAAAACATATTTTTACGTATCAAGTATACTTAACCTGATCATTTGCCCCTCAAACTCCGATCTTCCTCCCTACCCACAAGTACATATCACTCTACATCTTTAATAGCACAAAAGTACTAACTATACTCGGATGGATGAGGCAGATAAAGTAGATTACAAAGGGAGACCACGAGAGTAAAATGCGTGGGATTATAGTAACGGAAGGAGAGTTTTTAACATAAAAACCTGAAAATAGAATAATCGTTTATTCATTTATATAAGCAAGGTACGTACATATATTTTCCACATCAACTGAATTATGCCAAACAAGCAAATTAAAGTGATAAGATAACCAATTTAGAAGGCAACGTGTTACCATCACTCCCGGAGCCTACTTTGGCCTAGGGTGTTCTGAGGCACACCCTTCACATTCCCAGGGGCGGAAGGCCTTGAGGGCAGTGGGGCCAAGGCCCCCTATTTCTCATGTCATCACTAAGCCACTAATGGTTATTTGTATAAAATTTTGCTACTTTGGCCACTCCCAAGTCACCGACTACAAATCATATATGATTTTGTACATTGACGAAGTTTTCATGTTTTCTTAAATTGTTAGCGTTCTCGTATGAACTCACCCCATGTAATATAATATATAAATAAACAAACGTAAAAAGTTGATGTATTATTCATGAGTTTTTTAAAAGAAACATGCAAGTTATTCTTAAAACCCTAGAGAGACAACAAAAAATGATAGTATCTTATATCTAATATTCAAATACTTGAAAACGCCCAATAAAAAGTTCAAAAGGAAAGTAACATGTTTGTTCGGCCCCTCGGGCTCTCATGCCCGTGTTCCGCCAGTGCACCCCCCCCCTTGCATGTATAGAGAAAGGTGACGATTGCTCACACATGCTCTCTGGAGTAATAAACTCATATAGGTTAAATCCAGTTAGTTGTTGATTATACATTCACAATCTTTCTTGAAGTTTATGTTTTAGTTTGTTAAAAATTAGGATTCACTCACATTTATGTCTTATAAATTTAGAAAAATAATTTATTCAGATTAATACTCACCTAGGGACCGTTTACCAAATTCTTATCAGATAAGGGTTTATCGGCAAGATATTCACATTCAACTGCCTTATCATTAGGAGCTATTTTAAACTGCCAAATTCTATGGATTGTTAGTAATTATTTTAAACTCAGTAAGAACTTATAAGGGAAGAGTCATTTCCCACACTTAGTATGGTAAGAGTTTCGATCTTTGGCTCCATACCTTGTCTTTATAAGCCTTTTGACTTTTTCCGTGATCAATCAATAAGGTAAATAATATTGATAAGCCACTTAGTAAACAACCCTTACTTATACGCATTAATTGCATATTTTAGTTCTAAGCAAATTGATTAAGCCTTTTCTATTCAAATTGTTAGTCTTGAATCAGGACACATACCGCCATACACACACACACACATAAAACCTCTTTACTTTATAAAGGGATTTAAAGGTGTTTCATATGTTCTCATGTTATGTTAAAGTAAATTCTACCATATGTAGTTGTGACACAAATTAAAAGTGATTGCTTATTTTTGCATAAAAAGGTTGAAACAAGAACACCATCCTCATAAAAAATCTATAGCTGTTTTAGAACCGGAACTAAAACCGGTTTCCAAATATAAAGAACCAGTGCAACCGATTCCAGTTTCGGTTTATTCATTCTAGGAACCAGTGACCACTGATTCCAATTCATGAATTTTCGTTGAATACCCGCTTTTTAGAAAACCTTTAAATTAAAATATCATGTAGACCAATTCGGCTCAAGAGTTTCAGGGACCTAACATTAGGGGTGAGCAAAAAAACCGATCCCCGAAAACCCGACCCGATCCGAAAAAACCCCGAAAAACCCGACCCCGAAAAAACCTGACCCTGAAAAAACCCGACCCCGAATTCCCCGAAAACCGAAATCCCCGATGATTGGTCGGGGTCGGGTGCAAAAAGTCGTGCCCCGAAACCCGAAAAACCCGTTCGAAAAACCTGATTTTTGATTTTTTTTTATATATTTCCAAATCAATTATAGTTGAATGTTTCATTGATTATTTGAGTATTAGATTAGATAGTTTGAATAGTTAACTACTTAATTTGATTTGAGTCTTGAACTCTTGATTACTTGAGTTTGTAATAAACTTTGTGTTTTCAAAAAAAGTCAAAAAGAATTCGGGTGCCCCGAAAACCCCGAACCCCCCCCCCCCCCCCCCCCCCCCCCCCCCCCCGAAAATTGGGTATCAGGGCCTCCATTTTCCCCCGAAACTCGAAAACCCGAAATCCGAAAACCCGAAACCCGAAAAACTCGTCCGATGATCACCCCTACCTAACATGTGCATATGTATAAACATGAGGGGTGTAAACCGAACAATCACCAAAAATTTACCGCCATGGCGCCATGCTTGTGACCTTCATCATATCATATCAAACCCCTTCTCCTTCGTTTCTCTTCTCCCTTTTAGATTCTCTCTCTCTCTCTCTCTCTTCCACCATTATATAGATACACGATTTTATCTCTATCGATATCTTCATAGATAGATACATATATACATACATACAGGACGTTTTATATATACATATACAAATTTGTTTGGATCTCGCTTGTTATTGTTGTTCTACAATGAGGCCGACCTACAAAGACCTCCAGCTCACGGAGGTCGGGGGCCGTGACAGCGGCGGCGGCGGTCGTCAATCGTCGGAGATCGACTTCGGCGATAACCTTGAGGACGTTAGGCTTTTAGATTCTTATGCAGGTGATCAAAACGATTATGATCATCGCAATGCCGGTAAACATAGGGAAGGTCCGGGGAGAAAACGAGAATTCAGGTGAGAGTCACCGGGATGACGTGTGCTGCGTGTTCGAATTCCGTCGAAGGCGCGCTCATGAGCCTCGATGGCGTCGTGAGCGCCTCCGTGGCCTTGTTGCAGAACAAGGCTGATGTGGTTTTTAACCCTAATTTGATCAAGGTAAAGGTCTCTCCAATGGTGTATGAATGAATGATTGAATGCTGTTACCTTTTTGTTGTATGCATTATATCATAGAAGTTGTTATTGTGATTGAAATGAAGCTTAGAAATGATGTCTTTATTTTATCCTGTGTTAGTTATTTAGGGCAACAATTTTGATTGTTTCATGATTTACATTGGGCACAACTAATCTGTATAGATTGTTAGGTCACTTCCATTTTGATTTGATTGGCACCACAATTTCCAGATATCCTATGTATCAGAATTTTCTGGAAAGCTCTGGAAATGCAAAATAGTACATTTCACTCTCAAAGATTAGTATTTGCTGTTTTTTTTCAGATTGGAGGAGCATTGTTCTTAAAGCAAATGGTTGTATAAACTGGTTATAAAGTTAAATTCTGTATAAAGTAAGAGCAACCAAGAAACTATGTTGAAGAAGTTCATAGAACCCAATGATCTCATCTAAATTATAGTTGATTGATTTTACAAATTTTAATATGAGTTTGTGTGGTGTAATGACCATATATTTTCAATTGATGCACTCATTTCAAGATATAGAGGGGAGCCTCATAATTCATAATAAGGAGTTGGTGGTTTTGGGAAAGTTAACATCTTTATAGCTTGCTTTAGGTAAAGAGTTTGAGCATAAATGCTTCTTGCTAATTACCAAATATGTTGTCCTTAGTCTGATTTAAAGAAATAGATTTTGCTACCATCATGTCATACCTTATCTTCTTGGTACAAATACAATGTCCCCAATACTTTCTGCTTTACTAACCTTAAATCATTTTTTTTGAATTTGGGTCTTAAATGTCACAGGATCCTAACATTTGTGGGAGTGGATTATGATTAGCTACATATGTTATGCACTTCATTTGCTTCATTAAGGAAGTTTTGAATTTTTGTATCAATTTTGTTGTTATCATTATTTCACATTTGACAATTATAAATGCTGCAAAGTGCAAACTATCCCATGAATGCTAGGATTATCTCTACTTAGGAATATGTATCATCTTTCATCACCAGACTAAGGCTATGTTTGGCAAACTAGCTGATCAGGTAGCTTATGACTGATAAGTTAGCTGATGAATAAGTTCCGTTTGGCAGAAACTATGACTGTAAAATGACAAAAAAAGACATGTTTAGAAATTGGTAGTGTAAAAAGTAGCAAGGATATATTTGGAATAAAAAAACATTAAGTTTCATAAGTCACCAAAACGCTAGTGAGAGTAGCTTTTGAAAAAGCTAGCTTATGGTCCATCCAAACATGTACCTGACTTATAAGCTACCTTATTTTTACCAAACGATGCCAAACTTTACGTTGCCTTTTTAATCCTTTTTCAGTATGGGGTATTCTTTACCAAAACGAACTTTATGCTCTTTGTTCAGGAAGATGATATTAAAAATGCAATAGAAGATGCAGGGTTTGAGGCAGAGATTCTCCACGAACAGGTTACCGCACGGGCAGCATCACATGGGACTGTAGTAGGACAGTTCATAATCGGAGGCATGACATGTGCAGCTTGCGTTAATTCTGTTGAAGGCATCTTAAGAAAGCTTCCTGGCGTTAAAAGAGCTATAGTTGCCCTCTCTACTTCACTAGGGAAGTGGAGTATGATCCTTCAATAACCAGCAAGGACGAAATCATCAATGCAATAGAAGATGCTGGTTTTGAGGCTTCACTTGCACAAAGTAGCGGACAAGATAGGATCATGTTAGTGGTTACTGGGATATCCAATAACTTAGATGAAAAGATGTTAGATGAAATACTATGCAACATGAAAGGAGTGAGACAGTTCAATTTCAACAAGACGTCAAGCCAATTAGATATTCTCTTTGATACCGAGATTCTTGGTCCTAGAGATTTGGTTGATGCAATTCATGAACAAAGTTGCGGAAATTTTGAAGTACATGTAATGAACCCCTATACGAGGATGGTTTCTCAAAATCTAGAAGAATCATCACACATGTATCGCCTCTTTAGATTCAGCTTGTCTCTTGGTGTAAGTAATTTACTGTTGTTGTTAATAACTTTAGCGCTCATAGTTTCTGGATCCTTTGTTCTTCTCGAGTAATAAACACTAGTTTCCGTTAGTATGCTGGAGTAGGTTCTTGCTAGTGCCTAGTTTTTCCAAACCTTATATAGACCGTTGTCTCATATAGTTCCTATAAGTAGAACAATATAGTTTGATAATAGCCTAGATGAGGCTATATTGGTTCATTTATGCAAAGCCTTCAATAGTGTATGTCTTTTGCTAGCCTTTCCCTTTACTTACTTGCTGACTATTCCACTTGATGGCAGATTCCAGTCTTCATAATGCGATTCGTATGTCCACATATACCTATTCTTAATTCCATATTGCTCGCGTGGTGTGGACCATTCCAAATTGGTGATTGGTTGCGCTTGATATTGGTTAGCTTTGTTCAGTTTGTTGTTGGGAAGCGTTTTTATGTTGCAGCTTTCAGAGCACTACGTAATGGTTCGACAAATATGGATGTTTTGGTGGCACTGGGAACTTCAGCTGCATACTTCTATTCTGTTTATGGACTTTTATATGGTGCAGTCACAGGGTATTGGCCTCGAACGTATTTTGAAACAAGTCCAATGCTATTAACTTTCGTATTGTTTGGGAAGTATTTGGAAACGCTTGCGAAAGGGAAAACGTCTGATGCTATAAAGAAGTTGGTGGAACTTACTCCTCCAACAGCTTTGCTGCTTATTCAAGAAGGTACACTAATTATTGTAATTTTGGCTAAAGATTAATAAGCGTTCCAAAAAGTTAAGGTTTTAGTTATTTCTTGGTATTGCTCATCTTCTCCATTAAAAGATTTCAAAGAGAAAAAAACTTGTCCCACATTTGGTGTGATATTAGATCAGGTCTTGGGAGTGGGAAAAATGTTTTTTTTTTTTTGGGTAAATTACATATTTGGTCTCTGGGGTTTACATTTTATTGCACTGTTTGTCCCTATTTTAAAATAATTATGGAAAAGGTCCCCGTGGTTTACATTATATTGCACTATTGGTCCCTATTTTGCTAATAGGGTGAGGGACCAACAGTGCAATATAGCGTATACCACAGGGCCCTTTTTCATAATTATTTCAAAATAGGGACAAACAGTGCAATAAAATGTAAACCACAGGGACCAAATATGTAATTTACCCTTTCTTTTGTCCTACCAAAGTAGGTGTTAAAAAACATAGTGATGGGACAAGATTTGTGAATTACTAAAATACCCATGTCAAATTAAAACCCTAGACCACAATTCTTTCACCACCGGCCTGTCTCATTCTTGTCTGTCCAGTTTAGTCCATTCCCGCCCGAGACCTAACAGACCCAGAATGTCCAACTAGGAGGATGGATGTTGTTTCTGACCTTTATAAGTTTGACTTTCTCCCAGGTGGAAATGATATTGGAGAAAGGGAAATAGATGCATTATTGATTCAACCTGGGGATGTATTAAAAATTGTTCCCGGTTCAAAGGTCCCAGTTGATGGTTTTGTTGTCTCGGGTTCAAGTTATGTCAATGAGAGTATGGTTACCGGTGAGTCAGCACCTGTTATGAAGGAGACTAATTCGTTAGTGATTGGAGGTACGATAAACTTACATGGGTCCCTCCATGTTCAAGCGACCAAAATAGGTACCGAAACAGTTTTGAGCCAGATAATTTCTCTGGTCGAGACGGCACAAATGTCGAAAGCTCCTATCCAGAAGTTTGCTGATTTTGTAAGTCCACATTTCGTGCATAATTATACTTAGAGAATATTTTGTGTTATTTTTAGAGTAGATTACATATTTGGTCCCTGTGGTTTACACTATATTGCACTGTTGGTCCCTATTTTAAAATAATTATGAAAAGGGCCTATGGTTTACATTGTATTGCAATGTTGGTCCCTTTTGTTTACACTATATTGCATTGTTGGTCCCTGTGGTTTGCACTGTATTACACTATTCATCCCTATACTTAACAGATTGATTTCACACGGAGTTAGTTATGGACCAATAATGAAATCTAATGTAAACCACATGACCTTTTCCATAATTATTTCAAAATAGGAACCAGCAGCGCAATACGGTGTAAACCATAGGGACCAAATATGTAATTTACTCTAGTTTTCATATAGATTGTTTCTTGAGAATGGTCCTTTTGTTAATCTCATTCTTCATATTTAAACTTAAGAAATCCCTCACCTCATCTCTAATATTGAATTTGTCATCTTCTCTTGTTCCTCAAAGTTATATTGCTAGATTGCAGTATTAGGAAACCGTAAGTATCTTAAGAAGTTGCTTGATGGCACTTGGAAAAGAAATGACCATTCCAATAGAGTTCATGAACAATGATATGCGCGACAAATGATACTCGAAGTAAGAAGTGCTCATGGAGAGGCTAAGGCTATGTTTGGCAAGCAAGCTGATAAGTTAGCTGATGACTCATAAGGTAGCTTATGAATACGTTGCGTTTGGCAAAAGCTAGATGATAAGGTAGCTTATGACTGTAAAATGACAAAAAACACGTCCAAAAAATGGTAGCGTAAAAGGTAGTAAGGGTATATTTGGAATAAAATAATAATAAGTCCCATAAGTCATCAAAACGCTAGTGAGAGTAGCTTTTCAAAAAGCTAGCTTATAAGCTAACTTATAAGCTAGCTTATGGTCCATCCAATTATCCAAACATGTACCTGACTTACAAGATGACTTATAAGCTACCTTATTTTTACCAAACGATGCCTAAAGTACATCATTTGGAAAATGGTTCACACGATAAGGAACTAAACATAAAACCTTGAACTTCATTTTTTTAGTGTTAGCACCTGCCTTTAATCTAGATCTTTGACATTGTAAGCATACCATTATACTTGATAGAAACCAATCTGCTCATTGTGGGAATATGATCCCGCAAGTCTTGCTTGTCTCTGTCCTCCTATTCTTACTTCGAGAATAAAGTAAGATTCTCGAAACTAAAAAATGTTGCTCAAAGTAATTAGATGAATTAGGCAAGTGTATGATTTCCCTTATTCCCGAGTGTGTCGACTAGGTAGCTGCAACAGTTATGTTTGCTTTCTTTTCAATATCCATTTGATCTAGCGGTATAAGTTTTGCTGAAGAAAATCTCTCATTCTCACTGTCCCATGCTTTTCAGTCTAGGGTGATCCATCTTGCCATTTGATTGGTCATTTTATTCTTGTATATCCCAATCTATATTGCTTTTTTAGTTCAATAAACTTTTTGACTTTTTAATCAAAATTCTTTCACAAGTGCTCACAGGCAACTTCACTTAAGTCATCCCAGAATTTGATGGATTAATGTAAGCCTGCTTGAGAAGCATGTAACACCATTCATAACAAACAAACTCACCTTTTGCTAGTTTGACTAAAATGATTCTATCTAATCCTCGTTCATCCGGAATCACTAGTGCTTGGCTTGGGGGTTTGGATGAAAAGCAATAGGAACTGAATAAGGTGTTGGTTTGGTGAGGTTGAAACATTAAGGTGTCTGAAGTCTGAAGTCTAAATTCACCTCTAAAAAATAAGAGGTGGATGGTGCACCCTATAAAATGTCAGAGTACGGTAGGAGGTTTTCAGGCCATTTCTTGAAAATAAAACAAACAGTCTTAAGTCTGCAAACCTCTTAATTTTCAGACGTAAGAGGTTTTAAGAGGTAACTTAACAAACGGCCCCTAAGTATTGATGTCTTAGGGTCTGTTTGGTTGGTTTTCCATTAAGTCCTATATGGATAAGGTTGTCTATGTGGATTTATCTGTCTGTATAGATCCGGAAGGTTTTTGTTCGGGCGAGTATTCCCTTAGATGGAAGCAACGTGTTTTTTAGTTGGGAGTGACAGAATTGGAAAAACTTGGCTTTCTGCATAAAGCTTCCCCCTAAAAGCTTACAGAATAAGTCGCTTCCTATACCATTAAGCCACTACCAAATAGTAATGTATAACTGATAGAATAAGCTGTAAGTCTTATTAAGCTCATTTAGCTGCTAAAAAACAGGGCCTTAGTGTACCGACAACGAGAAGCCTCGATTTGGTGAGGTTGAAACATTAATTATGAATTATGATAGTTGTACTTGTTTCTTGTGTACATATATTACTCATTGATGTTGTTTTGGTCTGTTTCAGGTTGCAAGCATTTTTGTCCCTATAGTTGTTACTATATCATTTACAACGTTCGTAGTTTGGTAAGTAACTGATGATCCCATAAATTGTAATGGTGTGTAACTATTCTTATCTTATTATGTCTTTAAAATATTTTTTTCTTATTAGGTTCTTTAGCGGAGTTTTTGGAGCATATCCAGACGACTGGTTACCTCCAGATGGCAACCACTTTGATTTTGCACTAATGTTTTCGATTGCGGTGGTGGTTGTTGCATGTCCTTGTGCACTTGGTCTAGCCACCCCAACGGCTGTCATGGTTGCAACCGGGGTTGGAGCCAATAATGGTGTTCTGATCAAAGGAGGAGACGCGTTGGAGAGGGCTCAAAAGATACGATATGTGATATTTGATAAAACCGGGACTCTAACTCAGAGTAGAGCTGCAGTTACCACTGTCAAAGTGTTCACAGAAATGGATCGGGGAGAGTTCTTGACGTTGGTCGCTTCTGCTGAGGTCGAATCATTATACGTACATATATGTGTGTGTGTGTGTGTGTGTGTGTATTATGGATGCATACCTAGGGGTGGTTTCATTTGCAAACCACCCTTAAAATGTGGAAACCGTTGATTAATTGGTTAAATTAATGAAAATGTTTCATATAATTATTTTATTGACCAAATTGGTTCATATATTTGTGTTTTTTTATGTAAAAATGAAAAAAGTTTTATCAGAATGAGAAAGTACATGATACAAT